>VDFB02192779.1:0-29924 GCA_007258455.2 Sequoia sempervirens
CTATTGGGAGGTTCGCAGCCTCCATTAGCCCTTGTTTATTTTTTTTGAAATTTAAATTCTATTTTATTTTATTAAAAAAAAAATTCGTATTAAGTTTACAAATTTATTTACTTATTTTTATTTATTTATTAAATTTAATATAATGTTTATTTGTTTTTATATATATATACCCATGGATAGTTTAATTATGTTATAAAAGGATTTAAAAATATATTATATATATATATGTATATATACACGTGATAAGGTGTATATATACATACAAATATATATACATTTATATATATATATTTGTAGAGTGATAATTCTATATATTGAGGACATGAGTAAAGTGTATATATACATATAATTTCTTGTGTTGTAATGTTTGAAAAAAATATAGTATAAATTAGGATTGTATAAGTGTAATTGTGAAAATTAGAGATAAACTACGTGTTAGTTAAGTGTGTTCTTGAGTAGTTGATTTATTTAATTGGCGGAATTTGTTGTTTATTAGAATTAGTTTTATGGCATTATTTATGTATTTGTTGCCTCTCGAGTTTATTTGTTTAATTGTGGTTTCTTTTGATCGGGTTATGTATTGCGGGAAACCCTAGAGTTAATTTGCTCTAGTATAGGAACTGAAGTTGTTGATTAGGAACTTCCAGAGGTAGGGTTATTGATGTGTAATTGTGATCTCGTGTTTGTGATGCTTGGTCTACGGTTCGACCCTGGTTATGATTTAGTTGCTCTTGGATTGTACCATTTGTGGTTATGTTTCGTATGTTATGGCGAGATGGTTATGCCTCGCGGTTGATCCATTGTTGGTTTAGTTTTCCTTGTTGATACAATCCTGTTCAGTTGGATATTCTTGTGCTTGAGTGTCTAGAGAGAGTGGCTCTAGTGGGGGCCGGCGCACAAAGGGGCTGTCAGGGTAACCCACATAGAGTTAGATTAATCAGTGATAACTTAAGTAATAAACCATGGGTGGGGATTATACACTAATAAGATAATTGAGAAGCCTCGTCCACTTGTTAGTGCTATCACAGGCTAAAGGGGACCGAGAAGGCCATGGTTGGCAAGGTCATTGCCTTGTCTTCACGAAAAGTTAACGACTCCGCATGAGTGACCCTATGGAGCGGCACCTTGTGATAGGTTGTCTGGAGAACCATAGATGGAGGCGGCACCTTAACTTGGTTGTTTGGAGAATCCATGTAGAGATGGAGGCAACACCTTGTGGTAGGTTGTCAGGATAATCCATGTGAGACCATGAGATGACACTCTCGTCTAACATTCTATTTGTGTTGATTTACTCAAGTCCTCTGGAAGTGATTTATTGTTTTGTCTTTGATCATTGTTGAAAGTAGTCTTTGATATTGTGTCTTGAGTTTCATTGATGTTGTGATTGTGACTTGTTATGTTCAGAAGTGGTTTACTGTTGTGCCTTTGGATTTGTCGTTGTTGAGTTTCTAAGTGGTCTTTGATGTTATGTTGTCTTTTGGAGTTAGTTTTGTTATTGTAGGGCGTGCTTGGTTGGGGACCCTTCCTTGTCTACTCTCAGCACGGGGGTGGTTGGGTGGAACGTGCTTCACACCCCGTTGGGTTTCCCTTTCTATTGCAGATGTATCTTTTATTGCAGGGCTCTTTGGCGGATGTTGATGATCCAGTAGTTCTTTGTACCAGATGTATGTTATACTTCAGATGTAATGTAATCATTGATGTATTGTTTTCCACGTGTGTTGGGATGACCATGTTGTAAATTGTATATGTGGTTATTGGGATGTATGTTCAGACAATTGTATTTTGCTATCATTTGGATGTGATGTATATTCAGGCCTTGTATTTATTCAAGAACTGTCACTTGTAATAGTTGGTTATGTTATGTTGTATCTATCGAAATATGTAACACTTTATATCGGTATAATTACATGTTTTGTCATATGTGCATATAGTATTAATATGGTTATTGTTAATGGATATTTTAAATGATGAAATGGGAATGAATAGATTTATGTAATTGTTTAATTATTATTATCTTATTGTTGTTGTTATGGGTTAGTATAGTAATGTCACTTCGTGTACCCCATTGGAATTAGTCGTGTAACTTAATACATTGTTATGTTAGAATACTTGAGTATGTTTATTATATTCTTTTAAAAAAAAAAATGTTTCGTTGCTATTAGTTCCTTTGGGGTTCATGCGGTAGTGATTACATTACATTGAAAAGGTTAAAATTTGGAGATATATTACATCTTTCCAATTTGGTGGTTATGGCCCATAAACATTGAATGCACTCATAAAGTGCTTATGATTGGGATCTTAGTCAATATGACTGTTATGACAAAATCTACGACATCTATGATGTGTAAAAAAGGTATCTAATCTATAAGAGGATTGCATGCTATTTTGAGAACATGACCACATGAGCATTGATTTTTGCCACGACTCAAAGTTTTAGATACAACTTGATTGTTTCTAGTTTTCTTTTCTATATATTAGAGGCATGAGATAATGGATAGTAAGGTATTTTTATAGTTACTCTTATACTACTCGTTTATTGTCTAAGAGATAAGTGATTGTATTGGTGTATCCTTTTTTCAGATTATTACAAGTTTGAGTCTTTTTGATGGTGAGGTTTTTCCATAAAAGTTTTGTGTGCATAAATTTGATGTTATAGTTTAAATTTGTTATGTTTACTTTTTCATTGGCTCATTAATTTTATTGGCTAATCACATGCTTTATTAGATTAAATTTCTATTGGGATTATATTTTTCTTGTGTTGTAAATACCTTGTTGTCAACATTACGTAGAAAATATGTGTATGGATAGAAGTGCAATGTCAAGTACAATAATCCAATAATAATCACACATATATGAGTAAATGTAAATAAGAATATGAGTAGCATACATATCTTAAATATATTCATTTAAAAGAAGTTAAGATATATTTGACTTGAGGTGCCTATCTATTGTATTTGTTAGGAGCCTCAAAATTGATACCTCAACATCTTTAAGATACATATTAAACTATTTATACAGTTAGTTAATATTAAACCATTAAAATTATATTTATTATTAAATATTAACAATATGACATGTAAATGATTGACAAATTTAAATTTAAATTTTTTTGTTAATTCACCCACACAATTACAATATATTTGAAATATGAAAAAATATATAAAACATTATAAAATGAACCCAACTTTATAAAAAAATACACCATCTATAAATATATTATAATTTTATTGAAACATTCCATCAAAATAAACCTAAAACTAAATATAAATTAATATTAATTACTATAAAATCCATAAAATAAAATATGACACTGTTGAAGAATCAAAATCGTACAGATGAAAATTCAAAAAAAAGGGCCAGAACTGTTTTAGATTAGATAAAAGGAGAAATAGGACGGGAAGGACTGTTACGCTTTGGATTCTTCTCGTTTTAAAATAAAATAGCGATCGAGATTGTCAAAGATAAGCATCAAACAGATTTTTTTTCTTTTCTTTTCAAAAAGTAGTACAATCATTCTGTCACTACAATGGCGACCGACCGACTAAAGTCACAGAAATCCTGAGAGCATAATGTTGATTTACAGCTGTAAAGCCCATTTGATGTTGATGGAAAAGAAAAAAAGTGTTAGTGGCATCCAACTGTAACCTAAATCAACACACACAAATTTGCAGGCATTTTCTGCAATGGAATTAAGGGGAGCCCTGGCATGCATTTTGGTGGTGCTGTTGGATGTCATTGCAGGAATTTTAAGCTTACAGGCTGAATTAGCTCAAGACAAGGTAATTTTGTTCATTGAATCATAGTTCATTTGGTTTTTGAAAAAGAGAATATAATGTAATATCGATTTTGTGTGCTTGTCAATAATTTTACGTCATTTTTTATGATGACCGATTATGAAGTGTGATCAGAAACATTGATAAAAAACTGTCTGATATGAATTTATATGAAATGTGGAAACATTGTGTGGACTATAATATTTAAAACCCTCAATGTTATTGTATTTCTTAGATACGTCTGATCACATGAAATGTGGAAACATTGTATGAACTATAATATTTAAAACCCTTAATGTTGGTACGAGTTTTCGACAGTCCATGAAATTGTATTGCAAGCTTTTGGATTTAACTGTGTATGTTTTCCAATCACTTTCGGATCACACTCAGTGATCCATCATCAGAAAGAAGAAACGTCAATTGAAAAACATACACAGTTAAACTCAAAAACTTACAATACACCTTTAATATTACTGTATTTCTTAAATAAGTCTGATGATGAAATGTGATCACAAACATTGTATTTCTTGTATGGATGGATTCAGGTGAAATATTATAGGTCTTTAACATTTAAGTGCAAAGTAGCCAGTAATGCTGCTTTTTGGCATGGGGTAGCAGCAGCTTCTCTTTTGTTGGTGGCTCACATCATTGCTAATTTAAGTGGAGGATGCAACTGCTTTGCTTCAACACCCAACCACCACCAACACTCCTCACTTCACAAGCCAGTTGCTGCTGCCTTTCTGCTGCTCTCTTGGTAAGCTAATTTTTAACTAAACTACTACTTCTGGTAAACAGCTTTTCTGTTCTAGTAGACTACTGAAGTTGCCATAGGATGCACCTATCACCATTTCCTCTGATGATTCCACAGTAGCCTTCGACAGATATAAGATGGGGCATAAGGGAATGGATTGGGGGCATTGGTTATCTAACATGTTCACTATTTCTATTGCCTTCACTGAACAGACTAGGCACAACCCATATAATTGAAAATACAATTTAAGGAAAAAAACCAGTTGGGTCTTTTTCTTTTATAATTAGTTGACCATATATAACATGCTATTGTTCCTGGGGAATCCATTATTTTTGGGTTTTGGTTCATAGAGGGCATTACAATCTAAGGTCTTCCTGGTATTTCTATGCAGTTTCCAAACCCTTGAATCTCCTGTGACTGTAATTTAGACTGTAATGTGGAATCTATCTTGATAATTTTGTTTTTCAATCAAACATTTTGAAACTTTCTTGCCTTTGGAAGAGCAGTTATTCCAACTGTATAGCACATTTTCTTTCAGAAAACTAAAAGAAAACATTATTTTCTATAATTTTAGTTTTGGTTATTTTTTCAAATGAAATTTCATTAATTACAAATATAGAAATAACTACATCAAATAACTTAAACATTTCATTCCATTCAAAAGTACAAAGTAAACCAATGTAATCTGCTTATCACAAGTAATAAGTTTGATTTTAGCCTTCTCTAATTTAATTACAACTATCACACACATAGGGCTAATATATTTGTAATCTTTAATAAAGACTCTTGTTTTTTTACTACATAATGAATATCTTAATATATTTATTTAATTTTTTTTAAGAAATATCAATTTAAAATTATTTTATTTAGTTATCAGTTATTTTACTTTATTTTAGAACTATTTTATTTATTTGGGTTCATTATACATTCTATTTTAGAGCTATTCTATTTATTTAACAGTTATTTATTATACATATACAGACACATAAATTTTAATTTTTAGCTAAGAATTATTCTATTTTATCAACATTAAATTTTAGTACTTACTAAAAGTCACCATTAGTTATTTAAGTAATTTTATTGATTCTTAATAATTTCATTTATAACACAATTAATGTTAAGGGTGGGAATTTCCAAAGAACTTGAGGTATCGAGCTAGCCTTTACTTTAGATATAGTTGTATTTTACTAATGTGTGTAGGTGATATATATGATGTCTTCATATTTATTTTTTTCTATTAAATAAAAATTAATTAGTTTAATAATTTTTATTTTTTCTTGATGACAGAGTCACATAAAATTAAATATTTTTTTTGTTTTATATCTATACGTTTTATTTCCATATTTAAAATTATGTCGACTATATTTTTAATTTTATAGATTTTATTTTTGCAAAATATGTTTATTGTGTTTTATTTTTTATGTAGATAGTCAAGACATGAGACTCAATGCCCTATTACCATTGTAGAACACCAATGTCTCTTTATGTAATTAAATTTAATCTAATTCCAAAATAATGGACAAATCTTTTGCAATCCCATCATTGTAATCCAATCTTGTTTTGATTATTATAACATACCCACATGATTCCATAAATTAATACATACATTTTGAATATACCACATCATTAGACTATGCTTGCCATCAACTAAAAATTAATAAATTAATGATAATTAGAGTCAACCAATTGAATGCTTATAAGTATGTTTATATAGATCAAAAGTAAAAATATGAATTTAAACAAAGTACAATTTATATATATACTTGTAAATTCATAGGAGAAAGGGCCTTGAATGCAAGCACTTTTCCCCTAACCATAGAGTTGAATTGATTTTCTCAATGCTCCACCTTATTTAGGTCATACCCTTTCTTTACAAATGAAGTCAGATTAGTAACCTACATAGGGACAAATTTATTGGAGTCTAGTATTAGGAAAAGTCATTGACATATAATTGAATAACCTTAGAAGATTCAACATTGGCCAAGGTTTAAGGGTTAAAGAAATAATTATATATCAAGTTAATTCTAGTAGTATAACCACACAATATTACTATACATGCTCAAGTCCAATGTGGGCACAACTCACCTACACACATTAGTAAAATACAACTATATCTAAGGTTTAAAGGTTCAAATTGATACCTCAAGTTCTTTCGAAATTCTGGTGTCCTTAACATTAATTATGTTTAAATTTCCCATACACAACTCAAAATAGTCATTAAGGTATGTATAGGATGAACACGGATAAATGAAGTTATACAAGCTCCTTCATGTCCTGGATAATTATGTAACTAGTGGACCGATAACAACTTGGCTCAAATACATCATATCAAGAGACTAGTACTAAAAGATGGGGCATATTACTTTCTAGTCATCACATGAGTTTTACTTGAATCGAAACAATATAATTTCATTTACAACACTAAATAAAGTTGGCTAAGAAAGGTATAAATGCTAGTTAAAAGCACTCAATGCATTGATTTCATTATTAATGCTAGTCTCAAGTGTATATAACTACCTCATACTAATTTTTTATTCAATTTAAACCTTGGAGGTTTAAAATAGTCTTTCATCAACTATGTGTGAACAGTAAAAATGTATAAAATAAAACAAGCACTTAAACATGAATTTTTTAAATTATATTCTATAACTAATTGCACCTCAATTTAAACAAAGGAATTGAACAAAAGATAAAAGAAAACAACCTTTTTTTCATCAACTCCTTGTTGCACATAAAAGATGTGTGTGGTTGTGCTCCAATGGATTCACACTCAAGATATGGTATGTGGGTTTGTCTTCAAACTAACAACATGGATTATAATCCAATCTCCTATAAAAATAGCTACCTTGAGGGTCTATTTATAGATTAGGAGGTTGATTGATCAAGGGTTGAGATTAATAGAAGAGAACAAGGGTTAAGGTTGGTTGAGAAAATTGGAGAGAGGAGGATCCTACAAGTAGTACCTTGCGATTAGTGCACTTAAAGAGGTCAATGATTAAAATAATTTGAATGGTCAAGATTGTTTTGGAAAGAGATGAAGGGTGAGCATCAAAGAAATACTTTTTGGATACTTCTTGGAGAAATTAATGGATAAGATTTGATGAGAATATTTTGTGGGGAAGTGAGAATGCTGGCCATGGTTTAAGCACATTTGTGAATGTGCAAGGGGACTAATAAGCTAACTAATTGTTTGGTGTGGAGCTTGATCAGTCTCCAAGTGGGAGATTGTTGATATGTGGTGAGTGATCATGCAAATACTGTACACTCATAATGTATCCAGGTTGTCGGGGTTTAGGGCCAGGCCAGGCCTTGACCGGGGGTTCGGGGGCAACAATGCCTGACAGTGGGGGTTCGGGGGTAGAACCCCCAATAGTGGGGTTTGGGGGTGACAACCCCTGATAGCAGGGGTTCGTGGGCACAACCCCCACATTTTTTTTCATTAACATGTCAATGTTTTCTTGCTGACATGTCAAATGAAAAAATACCTTGTAAAACCCTAATTCTGGAAGCTTCCAAAAAGATTGTTATAAGCAGTCGGGATGTAAGTTGCAGCGTGTGTAATTCGCGAGATTGTAATCTGTTTTGTACTAGATAATAAAATCATTGGGTGGTTGATTTTTTGTGGAAGTAGCCCATATTGGGTGAACCACGTTAAATTTCTATGTTGATCTCTTTTGTGTTATTCTTCATTGTTATTTCTAGGCTATTTAGTTTGCATATAATTGTTAATGTTTATTGCTCCAATCTTTGCCTAAACCCTAACACTAATTAGTTTTTTTCTTGACTTAATTATTTGAGATGGATTGAAGGATAATTAAATATAAGATTGTATTTATTTATTTTTTGGAAGGTAAAGATGAGTGAGTGTAGGATCATGATTTTTAATATAAATTTAATTGGTAATTTTTAATGATTTTTGACATACAATATGTCCATAAATTTATATAATTAATACTAAGAATACAATTGAAAAGGTTAATTAAATAATTGATCTTATTTAATTAACACTAGAAGAGGATAAACTTAGGTTTGGTTAGGATGTGGACAATTCTAGGTGTCTACACTATGTGTTAGCATGTTGAGGATCAAATTGAAACCGTGCAACTTGATATTATTTATATTCAACTTTAGAATCAGGAATGCAATATCATTAATTATTTTCTAGGTCTCCACTTGGTTTTATTTAAAAAAAAAATTAATAACTTTTCAACAATAATTGAATTTGGTACATCCAACCTTCAAAGTTATGTATACAACTAGTGTCAATATTCTAGTTATCTTTTAATAAGTTTCCCTCTTGTAGGTTTAAATGGATAAATTATCTTTTGTGTTAAAATTGAAAGAATGATAATACAAATTTTCTACAATTTCATCAGATAATTCATCACACTAATTTATGATAGAACATACTATTCAACTAAAAACCTACACAATGAAATAATGTGTCAATATTTTATGGGATTGTGACTATGAGATTCCTCTCTACATGATAGTAGTGTTTGCATTATACTTACAAAATATAATTAAAGGAGATATTTTTTTTACTACTACATTCTAGCCCTTAAGTCTTCCCTCTAAAATGAAATTTCTTAGCAGAAAATAAAAGATACATGACACAAGTTTAGGATCTAGTACTAATCATAAACAATGTTAACCTTCATCAATTTGATCCATCTAATACAACTCAACCATATTATTAACAATATTCTATAACCATACAATATATTGCCTAACCGAATAAAACACAATATAGGTGTAGGGTCTTTCAACTTATTTTGGTTTATACCAACTACATAGGATAACCAATGAATGCTCATATGATAAGGATAATGTTTGAAAGGTTGACTCACACCCTTTCTTGCAACAAAAAGGCCAAATTTGTGTGGTTGATCCATGGCCATAGGCTCAACTAGTCCAAATCCAATGTACCACACTACAACTCTCAAATGCAATTTTAATTTACAAACCCAAAAATCCATGGTTTAACCCATTTATATTAGAACCAAATTCATAGATGTTCATAATAATCCAAATAAGAATCCATTGAGAATTAAATTTATACATTTCATGGTGCCAATATTTTCAATTCCTAGGTGGTTTATGGGTAGTCATCATTTTTTAGGTATTAATGAACAAGATTAAATATAACATACACAAAAAATAAAATGTAAATAAAAAATTATTCAATGCACCAAGGGATTTTGGTAGATATGCCACTTCTATTAATAAAGAATAGGGGAAAATATTTATAGAGGATTGATATGTGAATTGGATTGATAAGTGAATTTGTGGATTCCTCTCTAACTATAATGGAATTTTTTCTACATGATAGTACATCTAGGTCATCAACTAGGTGTCATATAGATGTTGACTTGTGTCCAATGCATATGGTCACATGACATATATATGGATAAGACATAGCTAAGTTTAAAGCTCAAAAGGTTTCATTTCATGTGGCATGGATGTTGTTAGGTTTATATATGTATGGTTCCAAATGTTAAACTACTATGGTGGCATTGCTTATGACACATAGGTCAATAAGTGTTGCACACACATGGTGGCATTTATTGTTGTGTATATATGTCCCATGTGTCACACATGTATGGTTTGAATAAGAATAACTATATGTAGCTATGTTCAATGTTGCACTATGCTTACAAGTAGTGTTGTGTGGTTACAAATGAGCATTTTCCAAAGAACTATATGAATAGTGTTGCATGGTGTTGTGTGAGCATTGTAATAATGAGTTCATTGATGAAATTGGTGAATGGGGCTACACACCAAAATTGAAATAAAATGAAATTATTTTACATCTTAATAATCAACATGATATCCCCTTTACAATCAAATTCTATAGTCAATTTCTTACAACCATTTTTGTATACAAATAACCTTAAAATGAGGGTGAATTACACTTACCAATAATACTCAATGAAACCAAAATAATTTTGGAATATGGAAACTTCCTATCACGTATAGGCCTCACTCAAATAACCTATAATTTCATATCTTTAAATCTTCTATAAAGGAAAAAAAATAAACCAAAAAACTAACAAAGCCAAATACTCTCCCAAAACCACTCAAAATCTATAAAAATACTTCACACAATAACCCTAAATTGGGTTTAGATGCAAGTAAAGTGCAAAGACTAAAATATAGGATAAAATAATAGGAATAAAGCATCCATTTTGAATTCTACCCTATGTCGAGAAAGCATCTTAGATTAGAGAAAAATGATTGCAAATAATGACAAAAGGAATAAATTATCTTACCATGCAAACCTTCGATGACCTAGGTGATGTTCTCCAAGTGATGGTTGATGGTTGTAGAGTGTGATTGCCAAAATTTGTTGCATAAATTTATCATATCTAATATTTTTCCTTGAAAATGGATTGGGGATGGTTTGATTTATATGTTTGATGATGATAGATGAAGGGTTGAGATTTCTTTAGGATGGATGGATAATATTTCTTGAGAGGAAATCTAAATTTTAATGTGGGAGGGAGAAATGATTTAATACTAGTGGTTGGTGAATGGAGGGCTAAGATTGAATTGATTAGATGAGTAGTTGAGATTAGTTTAAATTTGGATTGAAGGTGGTTGGAGAATAACTATTTTCCCCATTTCTTTTTACTCAAAAATAAAAGAAACTTAAATTTTCTAGTTAAAATCCATTTACAATATTTACACACCTTTCTAAACCCCAAAAAATCATTCCAAGGCCTGCTCCTAGTAACTCTTGAATTAGGGAATGCACATTAGAATCTATGTAGAGTTAATTTTATTGGTTGTGTACACAATAACTAGGTGATAACTATTTAATAACATACTTATTGTTTTAATTTATAGTTCAAGTGTGTGCTAAAATTAACTAATACTAGAATTTAGAAAATATTGACATACCCACTAGAATAAAATCAAGAGGGTATTGAAACAACCAACTAAATTATTGCATCACTCTACCACAAAAAATAATTTAATTATTTCTATCACCGGTTTAATAATTTTTTTCTTTCATTTATTTTCTATTCCTTTGATTTAATCATTATTTATTTTTCTCTTTCCCTTTTCTCTTGTCATTTCCTTTTCTATTTTCTAAAAATTACCTCTCCAAGTCTTTTCAATGAAATTTTAATTTTTGTTCTTTGATAAAAAGGGATTAAAAGCCCTATATTAGTCATTAGCTCAAGAATAGAGTGATAGTGTGTTCATGTTGATTCCATATTGAGCCAAAAGGTTAGCTTTATCAATTACATTCAAGTAGAAGTTATTTTAAAGTGGCAGTTCCTCAAAATTTTGATCTTGATCTATCATCTTGAAAAATGTAATCAATCTTTTAGCTTGGTGTTTTTTTCTTTCTCAAAACTATTTATGATTAGGAATTCACCTCACAAAGACCTTTTAGCTTCTAGCATATATGCTAGTTTAATACCTTCCAAAGCACAATTGCTCAATCTTCATTACTTCTTACTCTTGAAATGGATAGTGAACCCACTTTAATAAAGATTCTATTATGACATTATACAAGAAAACCAACCCATCCTACTTATAGAGTCTCACAAGAACTTCCATATAATTTTATTAGATAGTTCTCATTAGAGGCACAATCCATAATTTGCAAATTTTCATGCAATTTTTTCTATTGTAATAACATTTTCTATAATTCAATAAATATATGTGTATAATAACACATTCCAAAACAAGACTAAAAATTCACATACATACATATCACAAAACAATATCAATCCATACATTAAATAAAAATTACATATATATATATTAAAATTTAAAATTTTTAATATTTCATCTTCTTAATATTCTATAAAAAAATATTATTTAGCATTTTATTTTCACTTCATAATATTATATTCAATATAATTATTCAAGATAAAGAAGTGTTATATACACTCACCTAAATATATTTTTAATATATTTTTTTCCTCAATTGCAATTATTTTTCAATATATCACTTGTCTTGAAATTATTGATGAACCATCTTGAGTGGGAGACAAATTAGTCACCTCCATGTCCAACTTTCATTATTAGGTATACAAATATGAAAATAATGAACTATGATAGATTTTATAATTATAATTATGAGATAAAGAACTTTTATAGAACAAAGTTTAACAAATATTTATAGATATTTGTATATTTTATTGGATGATTTTTTTTTTTAATATATTAATTATTAGACTTTATTTTCAAGAAAAAATACACTTAAATTTTTTAAAAAGTATCAATTTATTTTAATAATAATTAATAGTAACTAAAAAATCTTTAAATGCACTTAAATTTAATGTTTTTAAATTAGATAAATAATTTATATTTTAATAGTTCTTATTATTTATATTTATTTATTACAAAAATGATTAATGAACAAATTGAATATATTATAAAAAAAAAAAGCACTCTAAGAAAATATAATTGACAATAGAGAAGACTCATAAAATTGAAAGTTTTGGAATACTAGAAATAATCTTCAATTTTAAATCTAAAAATTATTGATTTTTTTTACTAATAAAAAATCAATTGAAAAGACATAACAAATATTTTTAAATTTAATGACATGAAAATCTCTAACATGACAAAGAGATTATACAATTAAAAATTGTGAAATTTAATTTATTGTCATTTATGTATAAATTTATTTTCATGGCTTAATAAAATGGGGGTGATGCAGGATACTTTTTATCATAGGATTGGGACTATTAACAACGGGAGCAGTCTCCAACTCTAAATCCAATGAATTTTGTAGTTTAACTAAACACAAACTTTTGGCAATTGGAGGTTTGGTGGCTTTCATTCATGCTATTGCAAGTGTGGCCTACTATTTTGCAACAAGGGCAGTGAAAGTTGAAAAGAATCATAATGATATGGAAGGCTCTACATGAAAAATAGATAAAATATTTTGAGAATATATAAAACTTTGTTTATTGATTCATCAATGCAAATAGTGTTCAATGTCAATATTCTTTTCTAACCATCTCTTCTTTACTAAGTAGAATTATAGTGTGTATATTAACAAGGCAGATCAACTCTAAATCCAATGAATTTTGTAGTTTAACTAAACACAAACTTTTGGCAATTGGAGGTTTGGTGGCTTTCATTCATGCTATTGCAAGTGTGGCCTACTATTTTACAACAAGGGCAGTGAAAGTTGAAAAGAATCATAATGATATGGAAGGCTCTACATGAAAAATAGATAAAATATTTTGAGAATATATAAAACTTTGTTTATTGATTCATCAATGCAAATAGTGTTCAATGTCAATATTCTTTTCTAACCATCTCTTCTTTACTAAGTAGAATTATAGTGTGTATATTGCCACTAAAAAGTTTTTTGGCTTTTAAAATTAATATTATATTTATGTACAATTTCTTTGTTTATTTTAAATATTATATTAAGTATATTGGTTATAAATATACATTTGATTGAATCAAAACCAGAAACGAAATTGATTCATGATTACGGATTGTGGAAACTTGATATCTTTAATACATTTGATTACTGATAAATTATTGAGATGTATCTTTTAATTGTTTGATTTCTAAAATAGATTCTAATATAATTTTAATATGAAAGAGGAGATAAATCAACATTATATAAACACTTATTAGTGAAGCACACTCTATAAATATATACTTTAGAGGTGCCATTGAAATCATAATAACTCATGAATGATGGATGATCAACAACTCATGAATACCTTTAATTCATAACCTTAAATATGGTGGTGGTGGTTTTAGTAGTAATAATAACATGAATTAAAATGAGTATAATGATATTAATAATAACAATAGTAATAAATGAAGATGGAATGCACCTATTAAGAGACACGTGGTCAAACAAGTATTTTGTTAGAATATAATTTTATTAGGGGTCATACACTTATAAAATTTATATATTGTTCTAATATACAGTTATAAAACTTTATATATTATATATTTTCTTGAGCATATATCATTTAAAATAATTATAGTCTAATACTATTAGATTATTGATTATTTATGAATGTGGTTGTTGAATAAATGTGACTAATACCCCTCAACTAATTTGCGGCCCCTTATCCTATATTTAAGGAGGTTGTCTCTCATTTAAGAGTGTGAGAATTTTGAGATTTATAGTGAATTATATAACTATGAACAAGAGGTATCATTGGCCATGTGGAAGTATGTGGAGTGTCCCTAGATTTAGTCTATTTTATAATAGACTATTTTTTGTAAGTATATTATAAAATGTTTTATGATTTTTTTACTTGAAAGGGTTTTCCCATGTATATCTTGTGTAATATGTAAAATTTATGTTTGTATGATTCTTATTTTATTTATTCTATATTTTATATATAATTATTAGTATCTTAAGATCCTAATTTATAACATATTATAACATGTATTTTTTATATTTTATTATAATGATTGCTTGACATCATTAAAATATGAAATAGGGCATGAATCCTATATTGAGTGGTTGGTGATTTTTTAGTGGGTTTGTAAAGTGTGTCAAAAGGAGGCATCTTTATTTCTTTCATTTTACACATAAATGCGTTTTTAAAATATTTTGAGGTCATTTCTTTATGTTGAGGAAATTGGGTGGTATGGATTTTGTGTTCAAGGAAGTTGGAATAAGGGATTTTGGAAAAATAATCAAGATATTAAACAATTATGGTGGTAGATTAGATGCTAGTAAAATTTTAGACATGTTCATTGACTATATTTCATATAAGATTGCCAAACCTAAGATTTGTATATAGATGTTGAACATATGGGAAATGACTAATAAATGGATAAAGATGAATGTGTATTGATTTGAGAAGCCATGACTAAGCTAATGATTTATGTTGGTCAATTAATAGGGTGAAGGAATAGGTTTGATGTTTCTCATTCTTTTAGTAGTGCTAGAATGTTGTCTTTGGCCATGAGTTCCTTCATGTTGCATGGGGATATTGAGAAAAATAATAATAGGTGGAGGTTCACCTATAATTTTTGGTTGATAACCTACACATAATACTATATAACCAAGGTAAATTAAAGTGTCTAAAGTTGGGGGCAATATTTTAAATTTATAGAATAAGTCATGTTGTGTTGAGGAACTCTAGGGAACTAATCGATCCTCTATTTAAGTTAATATTTATATGCTCTTGGGGATTGAATGACCTATGTAATTTTTGGTCCACTTGTAACTAAGGACTTAAAAAAAAATTGTATGTTTTTTGTTGTGTTTGGTGAACATTGTTTTCTAGGCATTGATATAGTACGTGTCCATGAGAGGAAATTTTTAAGTTTATCATGCATATAAATTAGTTAAATGTTATCATGATATTGAGTAGACACTAGAAGGTAATTGATATGAATTCTAGTATGGTTTCTATAAAATTTTATTCTTGAGAAGTTATTCTAGATTAAATTTAGATTGATCTAGTGAATTTTGGTTACTAAAATCGCTAATTCATGCTCTTTTTTGTTGCCCGTAGATGCATAACCTAGGTTTTCTAGAAAAATAATTGATGACGAAATGTAATGAAGGTCCAAAAGTAGTCGATAATTTTGGCAGGAGAAATGATTTAAGTAATATTTTGATTAACAAGATTTGATCTAGGTGGATCCTTTTGCAATTACAATAGAAAATATCATCACTAAGGAAGAATAAATTTATGTCTAGGTGTCCAATATAAGGCTAATATATTTTTAATTAGGAATAATAAGTTTAAGAAACTTGGTAGTGTTATTGCTTTGTATTCCTCTTGAACCTTGTTAGTTTTAAGTGAAATACCAGAGGTGAATTTGATATATCTTGGAGTTGAGTAGGGTATTAGAAAGCTGTTTTATTATGAAATCATAAGCTTCTACCTAGACAAGTGATTCTCTAGCATGTTCTTAAGGTTTGGAACACAATATTTTTCTCCTTTCTATTCTAAATTGTTTTTGTTGATCTATTATCTTTCATTAAGGATCAATAGGAGGCTCTCAATTATCCACCCAAGAGGATTAGTGGTAAATTCATTGAGTTTAGAAAATAGTCTCATAGCTTTTTTAGTAATGACTACTACATTACATTCTTTGATATGGTCTTCCTCTAGATTTTTGGGGTGAGAACAACTAGGAAAGGATCATGAATTATCTATGTTCAGTGTTTAAAAGTTATCCTAAATCTCTTTATAGATCCAATACAGGGTATGCTCATATCGAGATATCACATAGTTTGGATCTTCCCCTCCCAAAAAGATTATTTGGTCCTTGCATTTAGGAAATTTTAAGAAATATTTAAACTAAGAAGGGATTAATTATCTTTTTATTTTTCCCTTAAATTTGACCACTTTTCAAAATTATACAAAAAGTGGTCAAGTTAAATAGAAGAATATATTTTCAGCTTTAAAGCAGGGTTTGGGAGGGAGGAATAGCTAAAATTGGGTTTGCGTGGGTGGGAGGGAGAGGGAGGGAGTGGGAGAGGGAGAGGGAGAGAGAGAGTTTTTGTTCAAAGAAATAATTTTTGGTTCCATTTTAAGTAGAGAGAGAGAGTGTGTGTGTGCATTTTTGTTCAAAGAAATAATCTTTGGTTCCATTTTAAGTAAATTGATCCAATCAAATAGAACCTTGTTAAGGATAAACGTTTTTTGTGAAATTAATTAGTTGAAGAGTTGAATAACATGCAAATATATCATATCCATAATATTATAAGAGCAAAATGAAGAAAATATTTGAAATAGATTGATCCACTTCAAGGAGCAACCTCCCAAAATATTTGACAATAACATAATTTGTAAATTATCTCCTCCACAACTAATTACTAACTTGTCTATAAAAATGTGTACTCCTAATAATGTAATGGAAGGGTAAGCCACTAATCCCAAAATATTTCTACTAGACCTACAATTATTATACCTATAAACTATTATAATATTAAATTAAGTATTATACATATGCCATGGTAAGAAAATGGATATTTGTTGAATCCCATGGTTTTAGGGCCTAAAAATGTGTCCCTTCTTACTAATCTTGGTAATCTTTGTAATGGGTCTTCTTCAATTACTAGCTATGATGTAAAATCATCTTGTGTCATGGATCCTTCTCAATTTTCTAAATATGGTGTGGCTTTAGATGCTAGGGATTGTGGTACTTCTTCTCCATCTTTGAAGAAGATTCTACTTGAAAAAACACTTCTTAATGAGTCGGTGTGTAAGAAATAAATACCATTATTCCTAACTCAAGCTCTTATGTCCCTAGAATGGTAAATGCATTTGTTCCCCTCTTTTCTTTTGTTGAGATACAAGAAGGAAACTCATTGTAGGATATTGTTGAAGAGGCTTAAGGTGAGATTATTTTGGGTGGATATAAATTTAAGATACTTTGGAGGAAATAGGGAGTTGCGTCAATTCAAAGAAAAAACTTAAAGTGGGGCTTCAAAGTTCCAAGAATACAATGTAAATCAAATTAGATAAGCTCATTGATGAATTTCTAAAGAAAATTAGAGTACTATCATAATAGACCATGGATTCATTTATTACATAGGAGAGGGGAAGGTCCATCCATTAGAGAAATGAATTTTTTATCCTAAAATGTTATGGGTACGAATTCCTCTAATACAAGAAGGCTCATGAAAAAATAATCATATTTGTAAGCTAGAAGTATTGTCCTAATCCAAAAAAGTATTTTGGAAGATGATGTCTTTTCTCTTTTAGATTCTTTTTTGAGATGATGGAACTAGGTGTCTATGGATACCTAAGGGGATTTGGGGGGTTTGTATTTTATGAAATTATTTTAAGGTTCATGTGGATTTGGTATTTAAATAATCAATATATATATTTTTTAATCTTTTTAATATAATATTTGTGGTTTAATTTTTAAGGATTATGGTTGAAACAATTCAATTAGAAAGAATAAAAGATAGGATGCAATATGTGTTCAATTAACTTTTCTAATGGTTCAAAATGTGGTTCTTGGAGGAATGATATTATGAGTTATTGGGAAGGGAGAGGTGGTATGGGTAGGATCTTCATATTTGAACTGGTCTTTAAGTCTTTTATAGTTGAGAAAAGTCTTCATTTTATTTCAAAACAAGAATTTTTTTATTAAAATAATAGAAGTAAAGGATTTTATAACATTACCAAAATATTAGATTGATCTTTTATTTTGGCAAAACTTATAAGACCTATATTCTTAATGTCATTTGATCCAATTGATTCCTATCTAGTTGGAGGTTTATTTAGATGTTTCCTATAAAATAAAACCTTATATTTTTGAACATATACATGGGTTAGGGAGTTAAATATTCTTTCTAATTTATAGAAAAATAGTGGAAATACAATCCTTCCTTAGGACCTCCAATGTTCAAACTTTCTCAAAATATTAAATACAACAAGGATTTTTTTGAAGATATAAAATAAAAGTATTTAGAAATGTTTTTATGGAAAAAGAGAGTTTGGAGAAAGAGTTATAATTGGTTATCAAGATTATTCAATCAATTAGTCTTACTAATGAGCTCCTATCTTAGGAATATAATATGCTTTATCTCTTAGGGTATTTTTATTCAAAAGAGGAGATATTTAAGAGACATAAATATAGGTTAATATGGGTTATGGTGTGGGTGAAAATCACAAGTACTTGCATTAGTCCATTATAGATCAAATATAACATAATATAGTTAGGGGAGAGGGGCCCATAATGGAGCAGGGTCCAATAGTGGGGATAAAAGTAGTCCTCAGTGAGCCCCATAGTGGAGCACTTTAATATCCAATTACAAAACACTTTTTATCCAAAAAGTACACAAAGTGACAAATCATGTGATGTCACATAAGCGCACCAATAAAACATGAATTAGTGCACCACTATCTCACTTTTTTTTGGGCCTTTTGGGATACCTCAACAAAAAGCATGCTGATACGACATCATATTTGATGATGTGGCACTAAAACGAAATATAGAACCACATGAGTTTCCAAATAAACTGTTGTACAGAATTGAGAGTGATTTGAAATTTCCAAGTACAATTTTGAGCAAAGCGAAGTTAGGGTGCTCCACTATAGGCCCCTCTCCCCTAGTAGTATCAAGGATAAAGTGAAATATCTTCTTTTTAATCCTTGTGATATCAATAGGGATACAATTGATTTTTGTAAGAATTTGTCAGATCCATTTAAAAAGTTATAGATAAAATATCTTCTTAAATTGATTCAATAATTAGATAATTTTTCCTCAAATAATAGAAGGAAATGGATTTCTAATATTTTTTGAAACTAGTAGAAAATTATTTATTGTTTCAATTGATTGGATAAATAATATGATTTGATAAATCTTTCTTTTTAATATTGAAGTATTTGATCACTTTCCTATCTAAACAAAGGTTTATTTGGATGCGCCCCTTGAAATAATTCTTTATAAATTTGAACTCATGTGTCTTAAGAAATAAAATTTAGTCTCCAGACTAGACAAATAGTGGAAAGAGAGTCCTTCCTCAAGCTCCATGGTACTTTGTTTTTCCTAAAACCTTAGGTATATCAAGATCTATTTGAATATATGAAATTATGAAGCCTTTGATAGTATTTTTTTTTTGAAAATATAGTATCCAAAGAAAGATTCAAAATTGGTTAGTCAAACAATTCAATTAGATGTCCTTACTAATGAGCTCCTCTCTTAGAAAGACAGAATGCTTTGCCTCTAAGAATACTATTATGAATAATAGATTTTTGAGAGAAAAATATAGGGAAATATGGGTTATGGAAGAGGGTTATAAATCTAATTAATTGCATTAGCCTATTGTGGCTCAAAATTAAATTACAAAATTAGAATTATTAAGGATAGAGTGGTCCCTATTCATTCTAATCCATATAATTTCATTAATATGGAAATTAAATCCCTTTGAGGATATGTTACTAGAGTTGCTAGAGGAAGAATATGATCTTGGTACAATTATATCCTTGAATTTGTTCTTGTGTTTGTTTTTGATAAGGGGTAAAACAGGTTTTGATGGGGCCACAACCCATTACAAACTAGTTTTGAAGGGATTGTAACCCTATCCAAGCAAAGCAAGCTGCTAAACAAGATAAACTGCAAATCAACAACAACCCAACAACAACAACATACAATCATAGAAACAAGATTACACAAGTTGCATCGAGAGAAAGAAAACAAGGGACGAGATCCAGCAATCAGAAAAAGTGGGACTTGGAACCCTTAGTTAAATAGAAACTTGCATATCACCCGGGCATGGGTGAACTAGACACTGGGAGAAGAAACCCTAAGCTAAGAAAAATAGTGAAAACAATGGTATGTAGGATCATCATGGAAACCCTTAAGTGGCAAAAATTTAGAAAAATCAGTGTTAGGCAACTTATTAAAATTTGAATAAGTTATCTATATTATTTCAAAAATATGTAAGAATAGAATCTATAGAGAATTGAATGCAGTTCTAAACTACTAGGTTTATTAAAATAAATAAAATCTATTTGGTGAAAATTTGAAATTTCAATGCAGAGTACTTAAATTTCAAGGAAAAAAATAAAAAGTAGGTGTGCATCTAACCACCTAACCATAATAAAATGATAATATTTTTATAAGATTTTACATATAAGTAGAGGACTCATGTTTGGATGTGATGCATATTTTTGTAATTTTTTTCCAAGTAAATAATTAATTATGAATTTCTTATTACAACTTTTAAAAAAATATAAAACTTCGTATGTCGACCACCTTGGCAAAACTTCATGAAATTTATTTTTATTTTTTAATCCTATAGTATGTGAAGCATAGAATGTGATGCATGTTTCAGATTCAAAAATGTGATACCGTTTGAAAGTTATAGATGTTTTTCAATCAGTTTATCGATTAGGACTTTAGTCATAATTCTAATAGAAAATGAATAATAATTATTTATTAAATTCAAATTAAAATAATTTATATTGGTGAAAGATGAGAATCTCTCTAAAAACCCTTTTCATTTCATCAATTTTGGGTAAAAAAAAGTCATCACCATACCCTACAAATACCCATAATATTGCCACTTTTGGCCCATCAAAATCTCACATACCCCAATGGTGTAAAACACCATCAACCCCCTAAATAGCAACACCAACAAATCCCCAATCCCCTCCTCAATAGGGGAGTTAGGGAGCACAATGAAATACTAAAGCACATCATTTTTCTTGCAGCAACACCCCACCAATGCCAAGCCCACCTCCACCTCTATAAGAGGGGCCTCCCCTCTATAGGAGAAGAAGATATGAGAGCCCCAATCTCCAAAGTCTTCACTCTTTTTCCCACACAAGCACCACCTCAATATGGCCAAGTAGAAGAGAAAATAAATCCCCACCAAAACTACAAGAACCAACTTCACCTCAATAGAAGAGGGATTTGCCTCAATGGGAGCAATATCCACCTCCAAAGAAGACACCAACTATAGATCTGGAGAGAAAAATTTAGACGAAAGAACAATCACACCCTCCATAAGGATAGAAAGGTACAAGAACAAGAAAGAAGTAGAATGAGCTTCATTCAATAGAAAAAGGAACATCTAAGCCTTCAAGATAAAGCTATATAACAACCACTTAGACCAAAGGTGACCCTCAGTCACAAGCACAAAATTAGCCTTCACCTCAAAAGAATAAAAATGCAAAGGAACCTTGGGGACAACCTGCATAACAAAAACCACACCAAATTTTGTCCCACCAGGCAATAAGAAACCCCCAAACATCATCAATTTATGGGTCTACAAGAAAAACAATAAGCAAAACCCAATCCACACTTCTAAAGAACCAAGCTCAACAAACTACATAAGAAAAGACAACCCAGCCCAAAAGGATAGCTTAAACTATAGCTTAGCCAACAAAAATCCCTTGAGGCCCAATAATAGAGAGAGCTCAAGACCATTGAGCAAAACAACCCCAGGGAGGAACCAAAGAAAAGGGCCCAAAGCCCACAACAAATAGGGACTTGCAACCAAAGTGAGTAGCAACATACAACAGCCAGGAGGGTGATCTAGAGCAACCAAAATCCAGGAGAGGACAAAGAAGCCAGAGGGACCCAAGAGGAAAGGAGCCAAAAAATAGACCAACAAGAGAAGCACCCAAGCCACCCCAACACATAGGTTAGAGCTAGAAAACGACCAATCCAAAGACAGAACTTCCTTAAGACCCCAAAGCAAACATAACTCTCCTACAAAAACATAAGAAAAGAGACCCACCAAACAACATCCTCACCATCTCCATTCAAAATGGAGCTCTTTCTCCTATTCCTATCCAACCACTCCAACCCACCAAGCAACACCTCGCGATAAACTACAAACCAACAACATGAAGAGCCCAACACAACATCCATGAAGCAGATAAGACCCAACAACCATCCATCACAATCCAGCAACAAAGCATCAACGTCGTTTGGTTCAAATTCTCCATCTCCATCTCCCTTCGAAGATTTCAAACACCCACTCCCACCTCTCTTCCCTCTCTCCATCTAGAATATGTGGATACTGTTTCTATGTTTGTTAGTGATGATCACAATTTGATTATTCTTTAATTCTTCAATGTTGAGGAAATGTAAAGTATCATTTACCTTTGCAAGCTAATATATATCCTAGAATAGATATTTTTCAAGTGGCCTTGTTTCAAAGTTCTTTCAAACATATTGCAGGAGGACTTGAATATAGTGATTTATGAAGAAAAAAATCTATATATTTTTTGAAATAATTTAAGTGCATTTTTCTAACTCTTATCCCCAAAATATATAATCCCTCATATTTTTCTAACTTTTGGATATTTTAAATCTATTATACTATCATAAAGATAGTTTCTAAACAAGTAGATGAGAGACTTAAATACTTCTTTCTAAGGAAATTTATCTAGAACAAGGTGGGTTTGTGAAGTGCTAGTAGAATCTAGATGGGATTATATTGATGTATGAGACTATGTCTAGAGAGGGCATTCATCGATATATTAGTTGTTGGTGTATTGCTTTTATTAGGATGTGATATGGTGCAATAATTTTCTTATGAGAACTTGATGTATTTATTTCATGTAGTTTTCATTGAAGGTGTGAGATCCCTTATGAAAAAAAATTGTGTTTGAAATCAAGATCATGTTGTTTATTGGAGATGCATAGGTTAATGCAGTTTCATGATTAGATTATCACAGTGTTCCTATTCATGGCCATCCTTAAAGACATTTGGTTTATATATGTGATTATTAAATGATATTGATATCCTATATTTTAATTGATTATCATCTTTCCATGTTTGGATGGGATGACTATATGATTTATATGTTGTTGTATACCGTCGAGTGATTTTACATTGCTTCAACTATTATGTATGGAGTAGGTATGATTGATGTGTGATGTGAGTATATAGGTACATTATTATTTACCCATTGGAATAGGTAGGTATTGTTTATTTTTCCAAGAATGGTTATATTAGAGATGTCATTAGGTCAATATGCTTGGTAAAATCTATCACACTCAATTTGAGTGGGAGATGAGCCCTATTTTTTCTTATGAGTTTGAATCCAAATTAGTGGCTATTTAGGAATCTGTGTGCTATGAAACCCATAATTTTTTTATTACAATTGTAGTTTATTTTCCTATTTGCATTCAATTATAGTTGCAAGGATAAATCCTTGCATTTTAATGGCATGAGATTCATTGTGAAATTAAAAAAATGTAAAAAAGGAAAATGATAAGTTAAATTAATTAGAAAATATATTTAACTTATTGAAATTAGTTTAAATATGATTAAAAAATATTCATTATTTTGGAAAGTTAAAATTGCCTAGAAAATAGTTAATTTTAATTAATTTATTTTCCTTTGGAAATTAGAAAATGACTTAGGAATTTTAAGTTGCTTGCAAAATGTATTTTTTGAAAAGAAAAAAAAAGAGAAAAAAAAAATTGAAAATGAAAATAGAAAAAGGTATAAAGGGAAAAGACTTGTATTTTTATTTTTTCTTACATTTTTGGAAGCAAGACTCTCTCAAACTCTCTCTCTTCCCCTTATTTGAAAAATTGAATGGGAAACAAATAATGAATGGATTGGCTTGAAGTTGGATTTGAATTGCTTGTGCATTGAATGGCTTGGGATTACTTACAATTGGGTGGAGTATTGGTTTGTGTGTATGCTTGCTCAAGATGATATTTTCTTCATGGTTGCAAGCTTGAATAAATGTAAGTTATTAATTTTAATTTTATTTATATGGAATTTCTTTCAATTTCTATGACCACATTAGGTGGAGGGATATGACATTGGTATTAGAATAATAAAAAAACTTAATTTTAGAGTTTTTTTTTTTTTGAAAATGAGAATTTTGAGCCAAAGTTATTGAGTTTTTTTAAGGAATTGGGAAATGGGAATTTTATTATAAAAGAGTGTTGTTCACATTTCAACCAAAAATATATGCTTTGTTTTTTAAAAAATTAATATTTAAAAAATTAGTATTTTTGAGCATTCATCAATGGTGGATTGGATCTTTCATGGTCTTACATTAGAAAAATAATTTATAAAATTTTAAGGTGGGATGGTTTTAGGTAGTTAGATTGGGAAAATAGGAATCCATATTTTTCTTCTAGAATATTTTGTGACTATGTCCATATTGTTGTCCCAAATTTGTGAATGAATTTATGTCACACATAAATAGAAACTAAATGCATGAGGAACCTATGATTGAGAGGTAAGCACAAAGTTGTGTCACACTTTATAAAGAAAAGCGACTAACATTGATCCAACTTTTGCAAGCTTAAATCACTAAAAGTGACATATATGTTTTGAATTTTACTGATAGTGTAAACTACTAAAGATGTATTTTTTAGTATTTTATTTTGTATTTAAAAAAATTAAAAATTATTTAAACTAGTTTTAATAAATAAACACTATAATTTAATTTGTTGATAAATGCGAAAATTAAAGGATTTATGGGACGTTAAACTTTTTATAGTAAATTTTATTTTTTTTCTTTGAAATTTTTTGTGTGTATTTATAACTTGAAATTTTTGTGCATGGATATATTTTTTTCCAATTTTGATAAATATATATTTTTAATTAAATATTAACATGTGCGTGAATAAAAAAACAATTGTTTTCATCGGACGTCAACTTTTCTATTAAATATTTATCTAAAATGGAAAAAAATACCATCTTGAAGTAGATTTTTTTATTTAGTCATCATATTTTTACAATTTTTTTTTAATCAACCTAATATTTTGGCATTGATAACTAATTTTAGTAAAAAATAATAAATACAATATAAATAATAATTAAACTATTAAAATAAATATATTTTTGAATACTACACTTATGGATCTAAAAAAGGGTATTTTTATAATTTTACAAAAATGTTATTTACATTAGTAGGAGTTATTGAAACTTCAAGTTTTTCAAATAATTTTTTTTTTGGTAAATTGGACTCAAAGTGGTGCTCCATATATTTTTAGCCAACAATTTTAGTTGAGAAAGTTGTGGAAGTATCTAACTTAGCTAGAATGAATCTTACTAGATCATATGTTTGACCAAAATTGATTTTTAGTTAGAAATACTTAAATTAAGTTGTGCTAATAAGTTGGCTGAAAGTGTGACACAACTTTGTACTTTACTGTGAGGTATAGTAATAGGGAGTGGCTATCATTGTTGTCTTGAGTCCATAACTAACTCTAATGGCTGCAATGAATGAGAGTTATGCAATTAATTGGTAACTAAATAAATTCATTGGGCAATAAATGAACTAGGATAAAGTTGAGAACATACTTAGAGCATTTGAATAGGCTTAATATGTATACATTAGGGACATACCACACCTAATTTAGGGTGGTATGTGTCACTTGGGTTACCCCTTGCCTTGTGATGAAGATTATTAATTAGGTTCACATAACTATCCCTTCATGCTATAGCAATGACACTCCTTTCCTTCCTTTAGGATCCTCATTCTTGTTTTATTGAATTTTTCATTCAATGAGAGACCCATCTCTATCCATGTATGTGATTGGATAAGACTTTGAGTATATTCATGCTTATACTTGTTTTTTATACTTATTAGTGGTATGTGTATGCTATGTGATGCAAATTATCTATTATTACCATTATTAGTGATGTTTTCCCTTAAAAAATGTTGTGTTATGGTTGTTTGATCATACTTGTTAGCATGTATGCTATGATGGCTTATCTTATTGACTTTTATATGGATGATATGATAGTTTTCATATTGATTGACATGTGTGTAATCCATACTCTATTTTGCATGAGTGTGTATGATTATGCCCATGTGACCATCTCCTAGAATGATGGGGTGGAGCTATAGGTACCACATGGTTGGGTAGCATAAAATCACCGTTGGGGTCTTGTAGGATCTTGGAGGAGCTTTGGATGTGTACAATGAGAGTTCTCTATTCTTTTTCTTCAATTTTCTCATTATTGCAATATATTTTAAAATTTTATTTTGGGAAATTTGAGTCCTTTTATGTAATTTTAATATTAGTTTGAAACCTCCTTATTGGATGGATTATAAACCTCTCACATAAGTGGTGACATTGTGATTATTTACTTTTACTGTGTTTTGATATTGGTTTCAAATGTGCATATATCATTTCATATACTTTTCCTATTCATCTCTATGTTAGTTAAAATGAATTTAAATCACCTAAGTTAGATTTTTTCTTAAGATTAATGCAATGTGGTAGAAAAATTCCAATTTTGATATCATTGGAATGTATGTTTTATTCATTCTTCTTAGTCTTGGTTTGAGTGTGAGAACTAATATAGAGAGGTGTCATTTTGTTTCTTCTTCTAGTGTGAGAGTGAGTGTAGTGTGTTGAAAAAATACTTATTCATCTTTCATGTCATATTTTTTTGGAGTCCCTTGTATACCTCCCATTCTGTGGGAAGTGTGTCATTTGTTTTCTTGTGTGTTCTAGAGATTGAATGTGGTTGTTCATCTTAGTCTCCCAATTGTTTGACACTATTTTAGAGTTTTAAAAGGTTTTAAGATCTTGTTTTTTATGAGTCATAGATATTGTCATTGGTTTTGAGGTATAGAAATGGCCATCCATTCAATTTGTGGCTAGGACAATAATTGTTTTTTGGAACACACTAAAATAGGATAATAGTGTAGCTTTGGGACTACAAACTGTTTTTGGATTCCAACACTTTTTTAGGAATCCAACAAACTATTTTACATTTGAGTACTAATGTGCTAGATTTATTTATAAGTACTAGTGTCCTCTTGGTGTGCTAGTGTCCTTATGGTGTGCTATATTTCTTTGGTGCATTGCAATCCTCTATTTTGTTGGGAAATAATTATTTTTGGCCATTTTTGAGGGAAATTTTGTATATAAAAGTTATTCTCCTTGATCCAATGTGTCCTCTTATGTTTTTTATTCATTAAAAAGTATCATAATCTAAGAGTTATTCCATATTTTTCATTGGGAAGTGTTACTTTTCACAAAAGTGACATGTGTTCATCCCACTTGGTTGAAGGCTTCTACTCTCTAGTGGTGAAACCTCTTTTGGAGCTTTGTCCCTTTTTTTTGGGTGTTATTATTGGGATATTTTCCACCCTTGCTTTGATAAGTGTTGCATGTTTCTAGGGAAATGATGGTCATCCTATTTACTCAAGATGTGATATCTCCTAGTTTACCCATCTCTTCCTTGGGTTTTCCATGAAAAATTGTGAATGTTTTCAAGTGTGTGGTTCTATCATACTATCCTTGTGTTGTGTTCATGAGATAATTTAATTGTGGGTTAGAATCTCGTTGTCATCATGGTGTAGTCCCAGTCTCATGTAGGTTCATCATAGTGACTTCATATCATAATTAGTAAGTATTACACTTATGCCACCTTTCTTGAAGTGATGTTGAGGTCACTCATTTTTCATTACCCTTTTGTTGATATGCTTGATATGAAACTTGTATGTGCATTAGCATACAATGCAACACATTAATGTCATATTGTGAATGATGAATTTGTTCTTATGTGGGTTTTTCAATAAACATGTTCCCTTGGCTAATGTATTAGGTGTGTATCTTGAGGAATTAGGAAAAAAACTGACTAAGGAGAAAGGGATGGTAATTAAAGTGGATATTGTTAATTCTTATTAAAGAGTAAAATATAATTTATTATCATCTATATTTTTGGTTGTTAGCTTTGGTCTTACTTGAGTGAAATGGGCTAAGTTTAATACCTAGCTTTTATTTCCTGGTCCTATTAATGGTAGTATGTCATGTTTCTTCAATCATTCTTGTTGGATTTTCCATGGAAACAATCTTTCTATTAACTTTTATATTGTTATGATTGAATCTTTGGGTAATTTTATATGTAGAAAAATATAGGAGGGCATTCTTAAAGGCATCACTATTTCCCAATATATAGACTACTCACTTGAATTTATAATTTTTTGATGAGATAATTCCTTTAGAATTGTTTTTGATAAAATAAGAAACAAATCATAATCAAGAAAAAGTATAGGATTAATAATTTAATTTGGCTTTAATCCTCTCTAGACTCTTATGGTTTAGCCTTAGTAATTTTATCAACTTAGATAAATCCAAAATATTTTTTATTAATGTTTACCCCACACACAGAATCAAGGATTAAGGAAGTTTTGGAATTTCAATCTAGAAATCCCTTGAGTGAGAATCAAGCATCACCTTATTCATAGGATCTTGTTAAGCCAATTAATGCAATTAAGTAATGGATATGTACACAATATTTAGTATCCTATAGTGATAGTTGACTTAGCCTAGATGGAAGATTGATGAAAACCAAGGTGATTCTCATGGATATTTTAATTTATATGCTTAGGGTGCTTCAGAATTCTAGAATTATTTTAGAAAAAAATGTTGTCTATGTAGAATTTTTGTAAGGAAAGGTAATGCAATAGAAATAAATTTCTCTATTAATCTAGGTAAAGATATGTAGTAAAAAAATTCAATATAGTTATGATGTAAAGTATTCAACACAACATAAAAACTATTTGGGAGGTAAGTTATCTTGGATATTGTTAGTTGAAAGGATACAACTTGGTATGTTCTTATTAGAGGTAAATACTTAGATTTGTATGACTCTCCAATTCTCTTATCTTTATTAGATTTATATAAGGTATCCTTTATGTGGATTTATATAGTTAATTATCAAGATTTGATGTTGACCTTTAAAGATATTGATGATGACACAAATGATATTTTTCTAGTAAAATTATAAGCTAAGGAATCCTTTTCTATGTGATGTTCTAGGATTAGTTGAAGGTTATTCCTATTTGGAATATTATTGGGGGTTGATAGTTCAATGCTATTGGTAAAAAAGAGAGGGTAGAGTAAAGATATTTTAGAAGGGTGTTAGTTGTAGTCCTTTCTCTAAGGTTGAAAAAGAATACTTGTCTTCCATTATAAATCTATTGAAGATCCTTAATATTATAAGGGAAGATGAGATTTGTTGGTGG
>VDFB02192780.1:0-12200 GCA_007258455.2 Sequoia sempervirens
GGATCTACCTCTTGTGTTCTTTTGAGACCACTGAACCATAGGTTGTATTCAAGTCAGCAATGATGATTTCATGCCTTGGTTTCATCTCAGCCATTGACTGTTGAAACCCTTGAATACCTTGACGTAGCGCATGAGCGTTGTCTCTCAACTGAACCATATGTGCTAAGATCTCCTTTCCTCTGAAAATGAAACTCTTGATCCACTCTTGAGTTTCCCTCCCACAAATTACCAACTATCTCAACTGATGATGATCGGCTAGTGTATCTAAAACCTGGGGCAGCAATTGAGTAGCCTATGAAGAACCATGGACAAGGTTAGAAATATAAAGCCTAAGTTGTTGTATTTCAGCCTTGAGGGCTGCTTTGTCTTCTCCATCCTTGGGCACTCTCTCTTGAAGGCTTTCAGACACAACTCTGAACAAACTGACATCTGCATGTCTGGTGTTTTTACCAAGGTTAGCCTTAACCATCATGAAATTCCACATATCCACTTCATCTTTGTTCTTATGTTCAGGAGGTAAGGCAGTCTCCATGATCACCTCACCATTAGGATTCCTCTCATAATGATCATCTGGTGAAGAGTGAGCGTACTATAACTACGCCTCCGCACCTCGAACTCATCTGTACAATTGGCCCAAAAATATTCAAGGGCAGATATGCGAGCATAGTTTCTCTCAAGTCGAGCAGCGTAGATGCCATGAGGATCATATGATCGTCTCTCGCTATAAGGCTTGAGACCAAGTTTGTCTAACTCATCTCCCATGGTTTTAGCATCTGTTGTTGTTGTCTTGCATGTATAGATTCCCAGTCCCAATGGAAAATTAAGGGCGGCTTTCTTTCTATTCCTCAAGAACGCGTGGACATCATGTGCCTGCCTTAAGAACTCCACGAAGACAACTTTGTCTGATGGGTACCTTGGTAGCATGAGTGGGGTGCCTAAAAATCCATAGACTCTGAGATAGGTGAAAGTAGGAAATTGTATGAACCAATTTTCCCACTCCACCATTGCTTCCCTAGCGACTGAAGAGATACGGACGTGCAATTCATTGTTCAGGTATCATATTGTGTACATCAGGAAAGCCTCATTCACCCTCTTGTAGTGATGCAGTGACTTCACAAATTCCAACTGAGGGTAGTAGTTGTAGATATGTAGTACGCTCATAGACCCCTCGGTGTTTAACCCTTTGAATTGACCTTGATAGGCCACTAGGTAGACTAGGTAAGAAACCATATGGAACTCATGAATCTGGAAATACTCTATTATCTGCTGATGGAGGTTGTCACTGATCAAGGTGGGCCAATCATAGAACTTAGTCTTCTTCATGATATGGGGTATAGCATATAACATCCAAGGCAGAAACTTGGTAGCATCTTCTAATCTAGTTACCCTGTTGAGCAAGGTGATTATGATATCAATCTCATCTTTGAACTCACCTCGCCTGATGTTCTTAGGCAAAGTCTTATGCTTCTCCTTCATCCACCTTTGAGCAATCTTCTTGCTATATTTGTCCTTGTACATTTCCCACATCCTCTCACATTCGCCCTTTGAGATAGTGACACTTTCAGGCCAAGGGGGAATGGAAAAACATTTCTCAATCATATCAGGTCTCAAACTGCATATCAATCTGCCATCAATTGATTGAATCTCCCTTGTAGCCGGATTGTAATGCTTGATGCAAGTGATTACAAACTTGAGGCTCTGAACTAATATAGGAATAGACGTTGCTGCGAGGAGTCCAGAGTGTCCCAAGTTTCTTATGGTAGTGTTGCTTGCGCTCTCCAAAGTGTGTAGATCAAACACTGGCTTGATGTGATGCAAGTCTGTCTCAGCTATTTTGATGAAATAATGGTAGAAAGTTGATTTGGTCTTGAAATCATTAAACCTTGAAGAATGACTGTAAACTTGCCTAGGTTCAGACAAGTTTTGAACAACTTACTATTTTTAGAATGCTGATTTTTCTTCCTCCAACGAACAAATTTTTGGAAAAAATTCTAAGATGTGGGTTTTGCTCATAATTTCATTGCAAAACAACCCAGATCGCCCATTTTTGAAAATTTTGAATTTAGACTGAAAAAGCAGCAAACCCTAATTTCTTCAATTTTTCACTGAAAAAAGTTGGCACCTAGGTTTTGTTCAGAATACAATTAGAAATGAACCTAGTTGATTAGATTTGAAAAACATTGAGGGTTGATCGAAAAAGCAACAAACCCTAATATTTGAAATTTCTTGAAAAAAGTTGTGATATGGGTTTTCTTCAGAAGACTGATTTGAGAGGACCCAGATGATCAAAATTCGAATATACTGAGGATTTCACTGACATGCAAATAGAAAGAAGTTGCTACAACTTGATGAATTTCTTGAAAAATTCTTCAAAAGAATGAGTTGGGCAGACCCAAAAGGCTGAAATTTGAAGTCTTTGATCTTCTCCTTGAAAAATTTGATCTTCTAGATGAAAAAAGCAATGAAAAAGCAAGGGTTTATATTGTTGGTTTGAAAATTTGATGAAGAATTTCTGGAAAATCAGCAAGTTGAAGCTTTGAATCTTGAAAATAAGAACTTCAAAGTTGTTGCTCCACTCTTCTCCTTTGGACACCATTTGCAATAATGATGAGTTTTTCATTGAAGAGATGTCTTAAATAGATTTAGGGTTTGAAATAGCTTTGCTTTCTTTTGTTTTTATCTTCAAAACCCTAAAATCAGTTGGTTCGATGAACTTGGACATTCTCTTCCTCTTGCCATTTTTGAAAATTTTCACTAAGGCATTGTAAGTTGGGCGCCCTTCTTGGCTAGGGGCGCCAACTTTCTCTAGAGTTAGTCATTTTTTGGAAATTTTCAACTTTGCTCAATTTTGACCCCCTACTTTGACTTTGATCTCCAGCTTCCAGATTGATCTGATGAACGAGCTGAGTGATTCATTGCAGAGCCAAATTGAAACTAAAGAAATGATCTTGGAGACATCTTTGGAAAATTCCATCGTTTTAGTCCTCAAAATCTTGGGCGCCCTTTCTCTCCAGGGGCGCCCATCTCAACCAAACTTACAATATTTTATGTTTCTTTATCACTTTCTCTATTCAGATGATCCTACCTGATCTGATGACCCGAGCGTTGGATTAACTAATGGTTGGGCTCGTTGTGAAGCTGAGGAGATTTCAATAGGGGTCTTCTAGAGATCACTCTGTCAGAAAGTTGAATTTAAGGCACCAAAAGCTTGGGCACCCCTGGCAAGCTGGGGCGCCCAACTTGACCAGAGTTAGTCAATTTTACTATGTTTTCTTCTTGCTCTTGGCTTTGGCTCTTGTCGGGACCTTTGTTCTGCTTGTTGCATCTGGCGACTGTCAACTCTGATTGACGTGTTGGAGATCTTGTTGGAAAGCCTGATCCATTTCGAAGAAGTCATCCTAGGAGATGCAATAGAAAATTCATCCATTTAAACACTCAAAAACTTGGGCGCCTATCACCTTCAGGGGCGCCCATTTGCTCCAGACTTAGAAACTTTTCAAACTTTTTCATAATTTTCATTTTTTCTTCTGTTTGAAACTTCCCTGTGGATGGTCTTTTGACTGCACTACCGGATTCACTACGAAGCTAGGTAGATTCTGAACAAATTTTCTTGGGAGCTCAAACCCTAATTCCATCGTTTGATGCCCTAAAAAGATGGGCGCCTATTCTCTCCCGGGGCGCCCATGACAAGCAGACTTAGTCAAATTTTTGCAGTCTTCACCCTCGTCCTTCGTTCTTCGTGCATGTTCTTCAACTCATCTTTTGTTCAATGCTTGAATATTGACTCTAGTACCTGGCAGCTGATTGACCTCCATTGATGACTTTTGAAGCTTCCAAAATGCTTTCTGAAATTGAAAAAGCAGAATAGACCCACTTGGGAAAAACTGATTATTTCTCGATTATGATTGCACTAGCCTAATGTGGAAGTGTTTTGAGCCAATCAAAATCAGTTTGGACCATGGTGGACAAACTTTCTATTTTTAGAAAATTTTGCTAGTATCTATTTTAAAAGAAACCCAGAAAAACCTACTATTTTTAGAAAAATTCTAAAAATAGCAATTTTCCTAAAAAGTAGGGATGAAAAACTAAGATCTGGGTTTTGTAGATTAGGTCGCTCGGAGCAGACCCAGATCGTCAGATTTTGAAAATTTCACATTTTTACCCCTCATGCAAGACATACAAACCCCAATTTTGACCTTTTTTGACAGATTTAACAAGACTTTTACTCATTTCTTCAAAATGTATAAGTGTAATGAAAATTTTAATTTTGGGGTACAACACATTTCCAAGAATTCGGTGTTGCATTAAAAAACAAAGCATATACCTATCAAGTTTCACTTTTTGAGGGAGAAGGTAAGTGAAAAGGAAGTTAGATTGGAGTATGTGCCTACTAAGGAGCAAAATGTTACAAGTCGTTGCCCTAAGGATACTTTTGGGTATCTGAGGAAGTTAGCGGTGATTACCCCTCTAATCAGGAACTAAGGATGCATTGCATTGCATCCCGGTCTGTGCATTTCATAGTCATATCTTATCTGGATTGATGTTGTGGTGGATTTTACTACTCAAGAGGTAGTGGATGTTGAGAATTTAGATATGTGGTTCCAAAACTTAGAAGGCTGTCATTTGATTTTAAAGGGGGAGAAGAGTCATGTGAAAAATTGGTGATTATCTGAGGAGAAGAGCCTTATGGGGAGGAATATTATGTGAAAGTGTTGAGGAGAAGATGAGTCAAAACATAAGCAAGAGTTAGTTGCGTTGATGGTGTTTTCCACATCATGTGTTGCCATCAGTGCCAAAGGGGGAGATTGTTGGATGTTGTGGTTTTTTTGATGATATGTGGTTGTCATTGATGTCAACACTATTAGCATAAATGTATTTGAAGTTGTATATGTCGAGGATATTGAGAAAATTGTAATAAATGAGTTCCAGGTTGTCAGTAGTAAAGTGAAGTTCAGTATGGTGGTTATTTATGTACGTTGTTGATCGAAGGTTGTGGAGATAAGAGGTTTGTTTACGAGTGTATCTAGTTTATCCACGTTGAGTTTTAGAGATCCGCATGAATTTGATCGAGTTACAGAGATTTTCGATGACATTTTTGTTTCTTTAGTTGGTGTTCTTGATTGAAGATGATGTTATCAGTTAGTTCAAATTGTTGTGGATGCTTCTCTTAGGATTTTTGATGCTTGTGGATGTTTCTAGATCATGCTCTATCTTTATTTACTTGCGATCCCACATTGATCGTTGTGTCGTGGTTAGCAATTTTCTCTTGCGTGTTCATGTTTTTCTTGTTCTTGGCTGACATAGTGTTTGTAGCGTGTTGTGGATCTTCGAGGAGAAATTATTTGAAGTGTCTTCATGCTGGAGATGTTGATTTGGGTCCTCACTAAGTTGTGGCCGACCTTGGTTGATTCGCATTGATAATCTTTAATGTTTTGGGACGACAATTTATATTCATTTTATTATTTCTTTATGGCCAACTTGTAGCAATGAAATTTCATGCTGCGGATATATAAGAGCGATTGTTTATTCAAATTTTAGGGCGAGAAAGGTGTGCTTCTGTGTGTGTGTGCACAAATAATGTTCCTAAATCATTGGCGGAAGCGGTCTTGAAGAATTGTGAAAGTGTTCATGTGCTTAGTAGAACTGTGAGTGGGCATTATGAGATCACTATTTTCTTAGTTCAAAAAATTTGGATGGCTTCTTAATCTCTTTGTAAGATAGTGTGTGCTTCCCTTTGTAATTGGCCAGGTGACTCTAGCCAAGTATTGCCTAAATGCGTAATATTGCATTCCCCATGTTTCATTTTCATTATACTTTTAGTTATCTTGTGGACTGACCTCCACGATGCGGTTTTCTCTAATAGGGTTTCCATGTAAAAAAATCTTGGTGTTATGTGTGTTTATGATGTGTTGATGATTTATATTTTCATGGTTAATAATCATATCAGAGAATAAGGTTAATAAGTTGAATAAGTTTTGAATTTTTTGTGACAACTGATTCACCCCCCCTCTCAGTTGGCTACCCTTGTATTGCCAACAACTTCTTCTAATCAATGAGATCCCTTGATTGAAATCGTTGATCCTTGTCAACTTGCATTCTCATCCATGGATTGCAATCCTTGATCCATGCCTTCTCTTCTTATTGATTTTCATCCATTGATTGATCAAATCAATCTTGACCATTGATTCAACTATTTTTCCTATAAATAGTCCTCATTTTTATGAAAAAAGGATTCAATTTCATTTAGAGTAACTATACTATACTGAATTTTTAGAGCATTCCATTGAGCATTTTTAGCATTTAGCATCCATTTTAGTTAAGCTTTGCATCCATTTTCATCAATCTTCATCAATGGAATCCATTTGAAAGTTTGTTTCAACTAAGGGGTTGGGAAAGGGCCAACATTCCACATCAATGCAACACCAATCCCCCAATGGGATGAGGTTTGAGGCATTAGATTAATTTCCATTACGCATTTCTAGTTAGTTTCTTGTTTAATGACTTCTTTATTTAATGTTTTTTAGAATTTCATTGGGAGATTGACTTAAACTAGTTAGATCTTGGTTTATTTCTTGTGGATCAACCATGTTTACCTTAGGTTATACCATGCTCACAAGTATAATATAATATTTTTCCATTAGAACTTAAATAACCACAACAATAACAACCATGCAAGAGCTGCTAATGTTTTCAGTTTTGGGTTGCTACTGGTGTCTTAGTTTAGCATCTCTTGAGCAACATTTTGTATCTAAAGTTGTAAAGGGTTTTGAGTCCCTTCAAAATCTATTTTTCCTGTATAATCAAAACAACCATGCAAGATCTAACAATTAGTAACACAATAAGAACACCAAATTTACATAGAAACTCTTATGAGAGAAAACCAAGGAAAAATATTGCTTTCATATAAATCTCTTTTACAATCTTTGTAGGAACCAACCTATAGGAGTTCCACCAATTCCCACAACTGAGCACCTACTTAGCAAGAGACTCTGATCTCTTCGGTTTGAGGCACCAACCTTGTTCCATGTGAGACACCAACCTCTCCAATACGCCTTCTCAATATTGCTTCTTTAAAAAATGATGGACAACTCATTTGATTCACAAACTCTTCTTGTAAATGATATATGCTCTTCACAAATTTGATGCACTTGATTTCATATACTTTCCTCTTTCAAGTCTGCATACTCATACTCTCTTAGATTTGCATATACTTCTTTTAAATCTGTGTATAAACTCATATCTTTACTAGTGTATATGTTTTATCTTCAGCATTCCTCACTATATGCAAAATCTATATTTACTACACTTCAATCTCCTTCATAAAATCTATATATACTCTTCACGAGAATCTACACATATTCTTCATTACTCCACCATTCATTATAATTCTACCATAATTATCTTCTTTTATATTCATCATATACAGATCTATTGATGTAAAGTCTGATATATCTTTTTATCTTTCACACACTCCCTTCTCCACACATTTCAATCATTATTTCTATCATTACATGTATAAATGAAGTGATACACCTCTTTAAAAGATAACGACTTTTCAAAAAGTCACGACTCCTTTTAATTAATAGTTATCTTCTCCAAACTTGATCGTTGTTATTTACATATATTAATTAGCCGATAGGATTTTATTGTGGACTTTCCAGTCCATAAGCCATCAGGATACCTGTCTCACACACCCGACATACCATTTGCTTGCCCATAAACAAGTTTTAATTTGGATTTTATGGAAGGTAGTTTCAGACTGCTCTGTCTCTTCACTTGGATGCAATTTTCAAAGGTGACAATGACTGATGTGCAGAATTAAATGCCAAGTTGCCTCCATCAGGTATCCTTTCACACTACCTTCGTCGGTGATAAAAGTAATGAATGTTAAAAGATTTGATATGATGTATCTATCTGACGGAATCATGTTCACTGCCTCAAGCATCCACAATCTATAAGAAAATACCTTTCTATAATGCAGAGCTCACATTCATAGCCACCCTTGTAGCTGCACAGCTAACAAATTTAGCTTTAGAGTTTTGGGAGGTGGAACTGATATCAATGTTGGGTTTTACGGCAGGGAAAGCTTAGCATACATTAAATGTATGGGATGGGATGAGAAACTGGTAAATGAGTCATTTGTGTGGGTGGAGAAAATGAATTCGTTTGAACCAGATCCCCTTTTTTTGCTGGTCGTTGGCTCTGAGAGATGTGCTTATGAACAACTAACAATGTTTCCTGCTTGTAGCAGTTGTGATGTCTGGAGAAATGCTATGAGACCCTTGATTTTATTTCTTCTCTTTGTGGAATTATGTGATGCAACGTCGAGGGAAGTGAGGATTGTGGGAGTCCTTGATTTGGGAAGGTACAAAGGTAAACAATCAAATGTAGCCATACAATTCACCATTGAAGATGTTAACAACAATCAAAACATCCTTAATGGGACCCTTATTCAGTTTCATACTAGTGAGATAGGAAGCTCTACTCTCCTATGCACAATGAATGGTAAAATTCTTTCATTCCTTTTTTTTTGTTTTGTTTTTTGTTGGATTCTAACTCCCAAATGTAAGCATGTTCTGAAACCTAATTGAAATTGGTTTTACAATGTTGAAACTGTTCAGAGCAAATGTGGTATCTGTTGTGGCACGAATAACACCACACGTCTCCAACTTTGTATCCTTCCTAGCTAATTCTACACAAGTTCCACTCATTACATTTGTTGGCAATGATCCACCCATGTCCATAAAAAAATCAGCATATTCATTCAAATGATTGGCCGGGATGTAGTGTAGATGAATGCAATTTTTTCTCTGCTCAGCAAGATTTACTGGAGATAAGTAGTCATCACATTTCAATTACTCATCATGGAAAGATATTTAGAAGAGACTAGAAGACGACAAGACTATGAGTCGTTTGTTTGTTTTACATACCAGTTATGAATTGGCCCAAAGAATATTTTTCGAGGTAAAACAATCAGGCATTATGAAGAAACAGGGTCGTGTTTGGATTGTTAGAGTGGGTAGCGGATTCTTTGGATAATGTAGATGATACAACTATGGATTTAGTGGAAGGAGTCATTGGGGTTCGTACAAGCACTACACACACTGCACACTTCGAGAATATCAACAGGAGATGGAAGGATAAATTCATGAGATTGTATCCAAATGTAACTCATTCGGAAAACATTGGCATAGTTGGAGCCTATGGTTATGATTCTGACTGGGTAATTGTTAAAGCTATTGATGATTTTTATAGGGGAAACAAACTTTTTGTATTGGAATTTAAGTCTTCTAGGAAATATTTGACAAATGCTTACATTTATCAAGAAGGGAATGCCCTATTTCAAAAAGCAGTTAACTGCAGTTTCGAGGGAATTAGTGGGAACATAACATTCAATAAAAGTGGGCTTCTTGAAATTCATTTATATGACATTGTTAATGTTGTCAACAGGGAAATCAGAGTCCTAGGATCGTGAATGAAGGGAAAACTCAAATGGAGAGAAGGGTTAGAGATTATGTGGCCTGATGGATCTGCAACACCACCTTTTGGTTTCAAAAAGTTTATAGTGGGAGTACCCCCAAATGTTGTGTTTCCTAGATTTAATAACATTACGAACAATAATAAAACATATGAAGAGTTCTGCATAGATGTATTTAAGAGAGCTGTGGAAAAGCTTCATTGTCAGTTTGACTATGAATTTCAGATTTATAAGGAGTGTAATAAAAATCTAGATTATGATGACCTAGTTGACCAGGTTGCAAATAACGTACCCCACTGTTCTCTCTCTAGTTTATTTGAACTCATATTTTGTTTGATTCTAGGAGGAATACATCTTTTTCGATTTCCATTTTTAAAAAAATAAAAGATGGAATATGTTTATGCTCTTTCATACCATTTAATGAAATATTAAAATATATTTAAATTTATCTTTAATTTCCTATGGATGTATCTTTGAACTTCCTATAGGTACAAGTGCTAGTGTTAATACTTCTTCAAATAGTAATCGTCACCCTTTGTAACTTCTCTTAAATAAATCATTGTCTTTTAGAATCAGATCACACCTTTTCAAATGTTTAATTAATGCCCTTTAATTTACTCTCCTTCATTTGATCGATCCATTATATATAAACTTAATTTAATTTTCATTTCCCAAGGGGGACGCCACTATAAGTGGGTCACCTCCATAATTTTTAAATTATTTTTATTTAATTTTTAAATCACAATGGCCAACATTAATAAATATAATTTTAATTTCATTTCATTGTTGCCTTTTATAATCTTTTGATTGCTTCCTTTTGTCATGTAGTTAATCGGTCATTTATATTATGAATAATACTTTTGCTCCATATCACATGTAATAAAACAATTAAGTGATTGTTGTTTTCTTCATGTTAATTGCACCATTCCATAAATATATGAATAAGATAAGTCTTTATCTTTTAGTGATTGTAATCGCTACTTTTAAAATTTAATCTTATTACCTCATCATAAACCAATTGTATCACACAAGTTTAAATTTTTAATTTAAACGTAATCTCTTTTTCTTTAGTCTTCCACTCTTAATTTTATTGTCATCCAAACTAGGCCACTTTATATTGTCACTGATTGATCATTAATATTAATTCAATACGACCGCTAGATCTTGTTGTTCTCAAATCATCTTGATATCAATGACAACAACATACGATCTCGCCCATACATATTTTGATATCAATGGCAACCATCTTGTCGATGCACCTTTGACATCAATGACAACATTTCCAACACTCTTTGGGAGAGCTACTTAGTCCTACTCTCTCTCTCTCTCTCTCTCTCTCTCTCTATTCTAGGGGGTGTTATCTATCTATTTGCAGGGGGGTTCTTCTTCTTTGGGGGGATTTTATATGTACATGGGTACCTAACATGACCTCATTTTTTGGGACCCATCATTTTTTCATCCTCCTAACCTATGCTTAAGGGAGGTGTTGGTGTAAGTTTTTTATTTCCTAGTGGGTTAATTTATTTTCCCTTAGTCATAGGTTTTTCCTACATTTTTATTAAGCATGCTTAAGATGATAAAGTGAGTTCATTATTTAATAATTAGGAGATAAGGTGATGAGGTGTCCCCATCCTAAAAGGGTGGAGCATTTACTATTTTTATCACTATATTTAATATTGGTGATCACTTCTTAGTGGTTGGTCTGCCACCTCCATCCTCTTCTTAGTTCTACTATATAAACTCACTACCTAGCTTGTATTTGGCATCTTGGAAGCTCTTAATGCATTCCTGTCATTCTGACATTACATATCTCTTAAAGTCATTGGTGTGCATTGTTTATGTTTTTCTATTTTATGTAGCTTAAAATTTATCTTAGAAAGTTCCTTCAAGGGTTATCAATATATTTCAGATTTCTAACAAATCCTTAGGTTACAAAAAGATAGATACTAAAACCCAACTTTTTTGACACTTTTAAAATTAGGTAAAAACAAAAATCCAAGTTTGACATTTTTAGATAAAATAATGACACAACTATTATTTCCAACAAGTTTAAAAATTAAAAAATGGTATTCAAGCAAAGTATAATCACTTATAAAATCACAAGGCTTACACACAAGGTCTTAACCACTCATGGTCAATACAAATAATCATATTGGTTAATATATAGGTAAATACCTTTAATTCTCCATGTGACGTGGGATGGGTTATGGTTTTTGATGCATCTTTCAATCTCCCATGTTGGTGTAATTAATATTTAATTACACATTTGCATAAGTTTACTTAGACATATTTAATTCCTAAGTTTTAGGATCTTATCTTTATCTTATCGAGCTATCTTGTTGCTCAAGATAAGATTAGGTTTAGGCATCTTTTCTTTTATAAAGAAAATCATATCTTGTAATTTATTGAATTCTCGAATAATAATATTTGCACATCTTCTTGCAAATCTCTTGCTTTTTTGTTTTTCTCTTCTGTGGAAGGCTTTTCTGGTTTGCAAATCTAATCATGGGTTTCTAACATGGTATCAGAGCCTTGATTTGCAGCCCCTTCTCAGATTTTTGAGAAAATCATTGTAGGGATCGTTCGGGATTCCTCAAGGGTATCATGCCTTGAGTTCATCGATGCAGTGTTTTGGATCAGATCGGGCCTCACCATTGGATTCAGAGCACTGGAAAAAGTTAGGATTGGCTTTTGTTTTGCAGATTTTGGCCATCATTTGTCA
>VDFB02192784.1:0-21869 GCA_007258455.2 Sequoia sempervirens
TAATATATTTATATATTTTATTAATTAAATGTAGTAATATTAAAATTAATATTTATTTATATATAAATACGTTTATATACAAATAAATAATAATGTTTAAAGTAATACATTAATAAATAGAATTTATTAAAACAATTTCAAATTCAAAAGGATAGAAATTCGCATTTTTTGGAAAGGATAGAAATTCGCATTTTATTATTTTGAAAGCAAAAGTAATTTTGATAGCCGTATGAATCATTTAAATTTTTCAAAATACAAGGCAAAAGTGGAAAAAAGTCGAACTTATGAAATAAATAGAAAAAAAAATGAAATGAAGAACTTGCCGTGAAAATGGCGGAACTCCTGCACAGCTGGGAATGGGAGAAGACAATGTCAAGGGTTTAAACCAGAAAATAGCAATTAAAAGCTGAGTTGGGTCGATTTATAACTTAACCTAAAACGCAGCAAAAATATCATGAAGAATTCTAACGCCTGGCAGAAAAACGTGACTGTGAATTTCGTTTTGCTTTCAAGTTGAAAGTTTCTTCGAATTGCTGGCTGTAAAGGAGTCGATTCATCTTAAAAGATCATGACTAAAGGATTGGATGCATGGCAGGTATCACTTTGACTGAGTAAATAGTGAAATTTGTCAATAAGCATGCCCAGAAATGAGGAAAACGTTTTAACTGCGGCCTATAAATACTTCACAAACTTCCATTCGAAATCATTCTTGTGCTTTCTCATTTGTGACGTTTTGAGAGAGCTTATATCTGCGCAATTCATCTTTAGAGTCATCCTGTTGAGTTTAGAAGCTTCTGCTGTAAGTAATTTATGTTGCATTGCATCATTTTAATCAAAGTGTGAGAATGAGAAATTTATACCAGCTGCATTTACCAGTTTGTGCATAGAATACCTTGTAAAGAGGAAGAGAAATAGTAATTTTCAGAATAGAAGTTTGTTTAGGGAGAGTGCTGTGAGAAGAAGAAGCTTATATTAAAAGAGGGATAGTTGCATTCCGCCATCCTCATTTGAGAGTCACTGCCAGTCTGCATTTTGCCATCCTCATTTGAGAGCCACTGCCAAAACAGTGCTGGAAGAAGCTCTTAATCACAGCTATAGCAATTAATTAATTTCGAAGGAAGAGTTTGAGACTGGTGCTGGAAGTCTTTCGTTGGAGGTCTGAGGAGCTGCAAACACAATCAAGTTCACCCTCTAAAAGGAAAGGCATTTACCAGGCATGATGTTTATTCTTTCATAGTCTAGAGCGTATTTTCTTAATATACATCTAAAAGAGTAAATACTGAATGTGCATAGTTAAGGAATTGCATTGAGTTCACTACTTCAGTTAAGATAAATAAGAAATGATTCTATATTGCGTCATGTAAGTAAATTACCTTAAGGAATAGTTATGCATGTTTTTCTGGAGTAAAAACCTATTGGCATTAGTGAATGTTTTGCATTAAGATAAGAAATATGTATGAACTCCATATGAGGAGTATATACGGTTTCAACGACTGAAGGATTGTGAAAAAGGGATTATATGAGTAAAGAACTTAAGGGATTAGTTTACTTATCTTACATTTAAGAGAAATAACGGAAAAAGATAAAAGGGAGGGATTTATTTGCATTTTGAAAGACTTCTGCATATTGTGTAAGATCTCTGTATATGGAGAATACGTAGGAGTACTTATTATCTATTAGGAACGAAATGAAGGCAGAATCAAGTAAAGTCTTTTAGCTTAAGTTATTAAAATAACAGAGGCAAGCTAAGTACTCCTAGGATAAGGATTTCCTAATTAAGAGGGTTGATACAAGACACTTGTAGACTGTCTCATTTCTAGTAGGTTCGTATGATTGTAGGATATCTGGGGTGACGGATTACCCAATGAAGGATAAAACCTACGCATAGAGTAAGGAAGCCTCAAGTCAAATCGGCTCTGAGTAGTGTATATGATAGATGATCTTCATTTAGAGTGCTTGAGAGGAATGAGAATACTTTGTAAAAGTGGTGAAAGGTGACATCGCTTGGGATTGGGGCTTAGAACTGAGAGACTACCTTTGTCAGGTTCATTGTAGTCCAGGAGAACACTAGATGAGACAGAAAATATGGGTTTCGAGATTTGTGTGTGTGGGACCATGACACTATCAGTTGGTATTGTCATTAAAGGGCCCCTACCAATCTACTTGAGGAAGGGGAGGTCAGTTCATTACAGAAATGATGATGGGAGGACATTATAGAGGTAAGTTGGTGGAAAAGTGCAGGTGATGTTTCTCCTCCACATGGCGGCCCGATGTACCAAGATTTGGAAGGAAGGACTCTTGGACATTCTTACTTCTATTTGTGCAAAAGCTTACGAGCTATGTATGTAATGGTATTACTTTTGAACTCTGATTTGTATTTGCAAAAGAAATGGAATTCGTGTGGAAACATGTTGTAACTTGTACGTATTTATCAATAAAGAAAGGAAAATTTTTATTGTATCGTCTTTGTTACTTGATACCATTACATGTTTTAAGTGAGAATTGGAAAGTTTTTTTTTATGCAGAATTGGGTCGTTACATGTGGTATCAGAGCTACCAGGTTCTACACTGAAACCTATGAGCTCATTACGCAATAATGTGTAAACCTTGTCAAAAGATAACAAGTGAAAAGTTCTTGTGCCACAACAGCAAGAGAAAAGAACTTAGAGAGGAAAAAAGGAAAAATGAGATCCTTAGTAACTTACGAAAATTGAAGACAAGTTAAAGAGTTATCCTTGGAGTAGGAACTCCTAAAACCAACAATTTATGTTAATATCAAGGATTGCGAAAGATTATGCAATCAAGTTATAAAAAAAAGGGTTAGGAAGAATAAACCAGTGTATACTTTTATCCAATGAAATAGTTTTATAACTCTGAGGCAGCCAAAAAGGAATAAAGATAAACCTTGTTATAGTAGCAAACTATAGTTGCAAAGAGACAAAGAAATTTTGGATTTAGTAAACACTACAAATCTAAGTATATGCAATGTCAGCATAAGTTAGATTGAATAAGGAAGTCAACGAAGGAAGTAACCACGGGAGTTGGAGAACTCTTGACAATAAGCTAATTCTTATGTAAAGACAGGAGCTTGCAAGGAAAAAGAAGTTAGTACCTTAGAGATAAGAGAAAAGACCAGAATGGTCTGAATTAAAGTAATCAACAAAGTGAACAAGGTTCCACTGACCAAAATCAATTAGATTATTGGAGTTTGATATAAAAAAGAGACCAAACAACTTTGGTATCTTAGAAGTTAAAAATGAGAAAGATACCAAGCATTGGAATTAAGTCACTTGAAAAGTAACTGAGGAATAAACTAAGGTGTTAAGTTAGGATGATTTTTAGCAGAGGTTAAACAAAGATTGGTTAGAGTATAAGCTGAACTTACCTTCATATTTGTGAAAGACAACTTTTGTTTAAGAATGTTCCAAACGGAAAGGGAATACAATGTGGCACTATGTGTCAAAACACTAGAAGTTGCAAAGGAAACAATGTTCTAAGTAGAAAAGAACATCAACCAACAAAGTTTTGTGGATATGGAGTATCCTCCATTAAAAAGGATGTATTGAAGTTGGAACTCTCCTATATGATTAAAAGAATCAATGGAACCAACGAGGAATGTTCATGCTTGATAAATAGGTAGGTAATTAAATTTACTATTATCTAGGGATCAATATGACGGAACATGGATTATCACTCAAAATTAGTACCAAAATTATCGGGAAAATTTGATTGAGTTAAAAGATGAATAACATCTTTGAAAGTAATCCAAGGACAGAAGAGATCCAAGATATGGATGTCCTAAGATAAAAGAGATTTATCTCCGTGAAACTTATAACCATTATTACATGAGAATTAATAATGGCATGAGATCGTAAAATAGGTTTTCAACTAGTAAAAAGGGAGACTACTACAGGATGTAAAAGAACCTATGTACCCAAAATTTTGGAGAATTTGGAATAGAACGAGGAAACTAATGATAGAGTTTGGACATCGGAACAACAACAGGAAATGTCGGAAGAGAAACCATTATAAACTTGGAAAAATAGAGTGCGAAACTACATGGAATGTGGCAAGGTAATGACTAGTATACCAAGAAATGAAGACCGAATGTCATCATCAGGTAAGTCATGTATACTCTCTTGAGATTCCAGAGGAAAAATGGTAGAACAAGAGACAGATCAATCTGTCTATGTTAGTATAACTGACATAATGTTCAAGTAGACAAACTCATCAATAAAACCAACGTTTTTGGAAACTTGACTTATAGGATATATGGTCCTAAATAATATATTGTGGGCAAGTAGAGGCTTAGTAATCCTGAGAGGTTATCTCAGTTTAGCAATAATGACAAGGTTGTGTAAACCCTGATCGTACTACAAAACATTCAATGGATCGAATGTACAGTATATTATTATGTATAGTCAATATAAGCAAAGATGGTAGAATAAGTCTTGAATGATTTATAAACTTCTAACATTGAAGTTTGGACCATTTTATGAAATAAAAGGTTAAAAACTCAATTAAGCTAAAAAAGGCTTAGAAATGAGTGAATTATAGACTTGATAAAATGTCAAAAAGGAGTAATAGATTGAAGTGATCAATGAAACTTTGTGGTACAAAGCTTACGTATGAAGCAATATCAAGATTTGACAGGTGTCCAGGAGTAAAGTTGTGCTCGAGATGGACAAGTAATCATCTACAAGTACTATATGGTAATGATAAATGAATGTGTAAGTAACGGATGTACTTGGTTTATGAATTGTCTAAAAGTGTAAATACCAAAAGAGAAGGATTGGGCCCACGAGGTAGTGTACAATGCATCGACTTTCCTTTTTCTATATGGATTATGCTAAAGACAAATTCTTGAACCAATGATTTCCGATCACTGTGTGTGTAGTGTGATTTATAGTTACTATTATAAACTCGAATGTGTAAATGTGTTAAAACTCTTTGGGAGAGTAAGTATGTGAGAAGTATACGAGATTTCCCTATGCAATAGTATAAACACTTGAAGCAAGTTCTAGGAAGAACAAGATTGCTACATAGGTTGAATGCTTTATAAATCTTACATATTCTGTGAATTGTAGGTAACAATTTGTTTAACTTTAACAATATGTTGAAACACTATACCTCATCGAGGACGATGATTCACAAGGGGGGAAGTATGTTACATCCCAGATTGTGACGTTACAATTTACCATCACTAGATAGAGTAAATATGAATTTTGAAATTAGGTAATGTGAACAATATGAATGATAACATTTTGCATATTGATCTTGGTGAAATCTTGCATAAAGGAATAGAAGGGATATTGATTTATGAATCTAACTTTTGAAATGTTTCATGTATTACACTTTGTTATGACATGTATTTGTGATAATGTGTCATTCTTGGTATGAAGGCGATCCTCAGGAAAGGAGGAGATGGGGGAGAACTTGAGTTTAGATAGCGTGCATGGTGAAATGAACTTACATTCGATCTGAGTTCGGAAGGAAACCAAGTCAGTTATGTTGATTGATGCAAAGTCATCCTTAGGCTTGGGCCCGTTGCACCTATGCTTGCCTTGATGTGATTGAATGTTAATCTGACTTTCTTTGTAGAATCTACATGAGATGACTAAATGATATTCAAGTATTATTATCTGAAGGATTTAAGTATATATTTATATATGATATATATATATATATTAATAAGGAGATTATTAATATATATATATTTATATGTATAAATATTAACACTTAAGAAATGTATAAATAATAATAAATTTATATATTTTATTTATTAAATGTGTTAATGTTAAATTAATATTTATTTATATGTAAATAAGTTTATATAAAAATAAATATTAATGTTTAATTAACACAATAATAAATAAAGTATAAAATAGAAATTCGCATTTTGTGAAAATGATAAAATTCGCATTTTGTGAAAAAGATAAAATTCGCATTTTGTGAAAATGATAGAAGTTCGCATTTTTCTAGAATGATAGAGATTCGCATTTGAAAACATAAGTAATTTGATATTAAATTTTTCAAACTACAAGGCAAATATGGAAAAAGTCGAACTGTGAAATAAATAGAAAAAAAAATAATAAAATGAAGAGCTTGCCGTGAAAATGGCGGAACTCCTGCACAGCTGGGAATGGGAGAAGACAATGTCAAAAGATTAAACCAGAAAATAGCAAGTAAAAGCTGAGCTGGGTCGATTTTAAATGTAACCTAAAACGCAACAAGGAAATAATGAAGAATTCTGACGCCTGGCAGAAAAACGTGTTTGTAAATTTCGTTTTGCTTTCAAGTTGAAAGTTTCTTCGAATTGCTGGCTGTAAATGAGTCGATTCACCTTTAGAAATCATGACTAAGGGATTGGATGCTTGGCAGGTAGCACTTTGACTGAGTAAATAATGAAATTTGTCAATAAGCATGCCCAGAAATGGGGAAAACGTTTTAACTGCGGCCTATAAATACTTCACAAACTTCCATTCGAAATCATTCTTGTGCTTTCTCATTTGTGACGTTTTGAGAGAGCTTATATCTGCGCAATTCATCTTTAGAGTCATCCTGTTGAGTTTAGAAGCTTCTGCTGTAAGTAATTTATGTTGCATTGCATCATTTTAATCAAAGTGTGAGAATGAGAAATTTATACCAGCTGCATTTACCAGTTTGTGCATAGAATACCTTGTAAAGAGGAAGAGAAATAGTAATTTTCAGAATAGAAGTTTGTTTAGGGAGAGTGCTGTGAGAAGAAGAAGCTTATATTAAAAGAGGGATAGTTGCATTCCGCCATCCTCATTTGAGAGTCACTGCCAGTCTGCATTTTTCCATCCTCATTTGAGAGCCACTGCCAAAACAGTGCTGGAAGAAGCTCTTAATCACAGCTGTAGCAATTAATTAATTTCTAAGGAAGAGTTTGAGACTGGTGCTGGAAGTCTTTCGTTGGAGGTCTGAGGAGCTGCAAACACAATCAAGTTCACCCTCTAAAAGGAAAGGCATATACCAGGCATGATGTTTATTCTTTCATAGTCTAGAGCGTATTTTCTTAATATACATCTAAAAGAGTAAATACTGAATGTGCATAGTTAAGGAATTGCATTGAGTTCACTACTTCAGTTAAGATAAATAAGAAATGATTCTATATTGCGTCATGTAAGTAAATTACCTTAAGGAATAGTTATGCATGTTTTTCTGGAGTAAAAACCTATTGGCATTAGTGAATGTTTTGCATTAAGATAAGAAATATGTATGAACTCCATATGAGGAGTATATACGGTTTCAACGACTGAAGGATTGTGAATAAGGGATTATATGAGTAAAGAAATTAAGGGATTAGTTTACTTATCTTACATTTAAGAGAAATAACAGAAAAAGATAAAAGGGAGGGATTTATTTGCATTTTGAATGACTTCTGCATATTGTGTAAGATCTCTGTATATGGAGAATACGTAGGTGTACTTATTATCTACTAGGAACGAAATGAAGGCAGAATCAAGTAAAGTCTTTTAGCTTAAGTTAATAGAATAACAGAGGCAAGCTAAGTACTCCTAGGATAAAGATTTCCTAATTAGGAGGGTTGATACTAGACACTTGTAGAATGTCTCATTTCTAGTAGGTTCGTATGATTGTAGGATATCTGGGGTGACGGATTACCCAATGAAGGATAAAACCTACGCGTAGAGTAAGGAAGCCTCCAGGTCAAATGAAGCCCCCATTATATTATATACTAACAAATAGATAAACCTTCATTGAAGTCTTGAATGATAGAGTACTTTGGCAAAGAAATGGTGAAAGGTATGACATCACCACCAAATGTGAGATAGTTGAGACTGTCGGAGTTCATTGTGTCCGGGTACTAGATCGAGATTATGGAAATATGAGTTCTAGTTATAGGACACAACACTTTATATCGGATGGTAATGCGTTAAAGGAATACCCTACCAATCTCTTCGCCGAGGGAGACGTTCATTGTGAAGCCATTCGATGGGGGACCGCATTATAAGTCCGTGGTTGGCGGAAAAGCGCCCGAGTGATGTTTCTCCTCCACAGCAAGCGGCCGATGTACCAAGATTTGGAAGGAAGGACTCCTGGACATTCTTACTTCTATTTGTGCAAAAGCTTACGAGCTATGTATGTAATGGTATTACTTTTGAACTCTGATTTGTATTTGCAAAAGAAATGGAATTCGTGTGGAAACATGTTGTAACTTGTACGTATTTATCAATAAAGAAAGGAAAATTTTTATTGTATCGTCTTTGTTACTTGATACCTTTACATGTTTTAAGTGAGAATTGGAAAGTTTTTAATTTATGCAGAATTGGGTCGTTACATGTGGTATCAGAGCTACCAGGTTCTGCACTGAAACCTATGAGCTCATTACGCAACAATGCGTAAACCTTGTCAGAAGTTAACAAGTGAAAAGTTCTTGTGCCACAACAGCAAGAGAAAAGAACTTAGAGAGGTAAAAAGGAAAAATGAGATCCTTAGTAACTTATGAAAATTGAAGACAAGTTAAAGAGTTATCCCTGGAGTAGGAACTCCTAAAACCAACAATTTATGTTAATATCAAGGATTGCGAAAGATTATGCAATCAAGTTATAAAAAAGGTTAGGAAGAATAAACCAGTGTATACTTTTATCCAACGAAATAGTTTTATAACTCTAAGGCAGCCAAAAAGGAATAAAGATAAACCTTGTTATAGTAGCAAACTATAGTTGCAAAGAGACAAAGAACTTTTGGATTTAGTAAACACTACAAATCTAAGTATATGCAATGTCAGCATAAGTTAGATTGAATAAGGAAGTCAACGAAAGAAGTAACCACGGGAATTGGAGAACTCTTGACAATAACCTAAATCTTATGTAAAGTTAGGAGCTTGCAAGGAAAAAGAGTTAGTACTTTAGGGATAAGAGAAAAGACCAAAATGGTCCGAATTAAAGTAATCAACAAAGTGGACAAGGTTCCACTGACCAAAATCAATTAGATTATTGGAGTTTGATGTAAAAAAAAGAGACCAAACAACTTGGGTATCTTTAGAAGTTAAAAGTGAAGAAGATTCCAAGCATTGGAATTAAGTCACTTGAAAAGTGACTGAGGAATAAAGAAACCGGAAGTGGTAAGTTAGGACGGATTTAGCAGAGGTTAAACAAAGATTGGTTAGAGTATAAGCTGAACTTACCTTCATATTTGTGAAAGACAACTTTTGTTTAAGAATGTTCCAAACGGAAAGGGAATACAATGTGGCACTATGTGTCAAAACACTAGAAGTTGCAAAGGAAACAATGTTCTAAGTAGAAAAGAACATCAACCAACAAAGTTTTGTGGATATGGAGTATCCTCCATTAAAAAGGATGTATTGAAGTTGGAACTCTCCTATATGATTAAAAGAATCAATGGAACCAACGAGGAATGTTCATGCTTGATAAATAGGTAGGTAATTAAATTTACTATTATCTAGGGATCAATATGACGGAACATGGATTATCACTCAAAATTAGTACCAAAATTATCGGGAAAATTTGATTGAGTTAAAAGATGAATAACATCTTTGAAAGTAATCCAAGGACAGAAGAGATCCAAGATATGGATGTCCTAAGATAAAAGAGATTTATCTCCGTGAAACTTATAACCATTATTACATGAGAATTAATAATGGCATGAGATCGTAAAATAGGTTTTCAACTAGTCAAAAGGGAGACTACTACAGGATGTAAAAGAACCTATGTACCCAAAATTTTGGAGAATTTGGAATAGAACGAGGAAACTAATGATAGAGTTTGGACATCGGAACAACAACAGGAAATGTCGGAAGAGAAACCATTATAAACTTGGAAAAATAGAGTGCGAAACTACATGGAATGTGGCAAAGTAATGACTAGTATACCAAGAAATGAAGACCGAATGTCATCATCAGGTAAGTCATGTATACTCTCTTGAGATTCCAGAGGAAAAATGGTAGAACAAGAGACAGATCAATCTGTCTATGTTAGTATAACTGACATAATGTTCAAGTAGACAAACTCATCAATAAAACCAACGTTTTTGGAAACTTGACTTATAGGATATATGGTCCTAAATAATATATTGTGGGCAAGTAGAGGCTTAGTAATCCTGAGAGGTTATCTCAATTTAGCAATAATGACAAGGTTGTGTAAACCCTAATCGTACTACAAAACATTCAATGGATTGAATGTACAGTATATTATTATGTATAGTCAATATAAGCAAAGATGGTAGAATAAGTCTTGAATGATTTATAAACTTCTAACATTGAAGTTTGGACCATTTTATGAAATAAAAGGTTAAAAACTCAATTAAGCTAAAAAAGGCTTAGAAATGAGTGAATTATAGACTTGATAAAATGTCAAAAAGGAGTAATAGATTGAAGTGATCAATGAAACTTTGTGGTACAAAGCTTACGTATGAAGCAATATCAAGATTTGACAGGTGTCCAGGAGTAAAGTTGTGCTCGAGATGGACAAGTAATCATCTACAAGTACTATATGGTAATGATAAATGAATGTGTAAGTAACGGATGTACTTGGTTTATGAATTGTCTAAAAGTGTAAATACTAAAAGAGAAGGATTGGACCCACGATGTAGTGTACAATGCATCGACTTTCTTTTTTCTATATGGATTATGCTAAAGACAAATTCTTGAACCAATGATTTTCGATCAGTGTGTGTGTAGTGTGATTTATAGTTACTATTATAAACTCGAATGTGTAAATGTGTTAAAACTCTTTGGGAGAGTAAGTATGTGAGAAGCATACGAGATTTCCCTATGCAATAGTGTAAACACTTGAAGCAAGTTCTAGGAAGAACAAGATTGCTACATAGGTTGAATGCTTTATAAATCTTACATATTCTGTGAATTGTAGGTAACAATTTGTTTAACTTTAACAATATGTTGAAACACTATACCTCATCGAGGACGATGATTCACAAGCGGGGAAGTATGTTACATCCCAAATTGTGACGTTACAATTTACCATCACTAGATAGAGTAAATGTGAATTCTAGAGGTGAATTAATGATGCTTGAACCTTGTTTTCAATATGAATGATGTTTCATTTGATGTTATTCTTGGTGAAATATTGCATAAAGGAGAATAGAAGGTTATTGATTTATGAATAATCTAACTTTTGAAATGTTTCATGTATTATGCTTTGTTATGAGCATATGACTGCCGATGTCATGTCATGGTATGTAGGTATGAAGACTGATCCTCCGGACAGAGGAGAGATATCACTCGGGGAGGAACTTGGTTGGGTAAGCAGTAACGGGTACCAAATGAGCATACACACACGTCAGTATAGGTTCAGAGAAACCAAGTCAGTTATGTTGGTCTAGATAAGTCATCCTTAGGCTTGGAGTTAGATTTACTTCCCTATGCTTTATATGATGTGATTGAATGTTAATCTGACTTTACTGTGAATCCCTGTGAATGAACGTAAATGATATTCAAGTATTATTATCTGAAGGATTTAAGTATATATTTATATAAGATATATATATATATATTAATAAGGAGAATATTAATATATATATTTATATATATAAATATTATCACATAAGAAATGTATAAATAATAATAAATTTATATATTTTATTAATTAAATGTGTTAATATTAAATTAATATTTATTTATATGTAAATACGTTTATATAAAAATAAATATTAATGTTTAATTAACACAATAATAAATAAAGTATATAAATAGAAATTCGCATTTTGTGAAAATGATAAAATTCTCATTTTGTGAAAATGATAAAATTCGCAGTTTGTGAAAATGATAAAATTCGCATTTTGTAAAAGGGATAAAAATTCGCATTTGTGAAAAGGATAGAAATTGCATTGTTTGGAAATGATAGAAATTCGCATTTTGAAAACATAAGTAATTTTTATGAATCATTTAAAATCTTTCAAAATACAATGCAAAAGTGGAAAAGTCGAAATATAAAAAAAAATGAAATGAAGAACTTGCCGTGAAAATGGCGGAACTCCTGCACAGCTGGGAATGGGAGAAGACAATGTCAAAAGTTTAAACTAGAAAATAGCAAGTAAAAGCTGAGCTGGGTCGATTTTAAACTTAACCTAAAACACAGCAAGAATACAATGAAGAATTCTAACGCTTGGCAGAAAAACGTGATTGTAAAATTCGTTTTGCTTTCAAGTTGAAAATTTCTTCGAATTGCTGGCTGTAAATGAGTCGATTCACCTTTAGAGATCATGACTAAGGGATTGGATGCTTGGCAAGTAGCACTTTGACTGAGTAAATAATGAAATTTGTCAATAAGCATGCCCAGAAATGGGGAAAACGTTTTAACTGCGGCCTATAAATACTTCACAAACTTCCATTCGAAATCATTCTTGTGCTTTCTCATTTGTGACGTTTTGAGAGAGCTTATATCTGCGCAATACATCTTTAGAGTCATCCTGTTGAGTTTAGAAGCTTCTGCTGTAAGTAATTTATGTTGCATTGCATCATTTTAATCAAAGTGTGAGAATGAGAAATTTATACCAGCTGCATTTACCAGTTTGTGCATAGAATACCTTGTAAAGAGGAAGAGAAATAGTAATTTTCAGAATAGAAGTTTGTTTAGGGAGAGTGCTGTGAGAAGAAGAAGCTTATATTAAAAGAGGGATAGTTGCATTCCGCCATCCTCATTTGAGAGTCACTGCCAGTCTGCATTTTGCCATCCTCATTTGAGAGCCACTGCCAAAACAGTGCTGGAAGAAGCTCTTAATCACAGCTGTAGCAATTAATTAATTTCGAAGGAAGAGTTTGAGACTGGTGCTGGAAGTCTTTCGTTGGAGGTCTGAGGAGCTGCAAACACAATCAAGTTCACCCTCTAAAAGGAAAGGCATATACCAGGCATGATGTTTATTCTTTCATAGTCTAGAGCGTATTTTCTTAATATACATCTAAAAGAGTAAATACTGAATGTGCATAGTTAAGGAATTGCATTGAGTTCACTACTTCAGTTAAGATAAATAAGAAATGATTCTATGTTGCGTCATGTAAGTAAATTACCTTAAGGAATAGTTATGCATGTTTTTCTGGAGTAAAAACCTATTGGCATTAGTGAATGTTTTGCATTAAGATAAGAAATATGTATGAACTCCATATGAGGAGTATATACGGTTTCAACGACTGAAGGATTGTGAATAAGGGATTATATGAGTAAAGAACTTAAGGGATTAGTTTACTTATCTTACATTTAAGAGAAATAACGGAAAAAGATAAAAGGGAGGGATTTATTTGCATTTTGAATGACTTCTGCATATTGTGTAAGATCTCTGTATATGGAGAATACGTAGGTGTACTTATTATCTACTAGGAACGAAATGAAGGCAGAATCAAGTAAAGTCTTTTAGCTTAAGTTAATAGAATAACAGAGGCAAGCTAAGTACTCCTAGGATAAAGATTTCCTAATTAGGAGGGTTGATACTAGACACTTGTAGAATGTCTCATTTCTAGTAGGTTCGTATGATTGTAGGATATCTGGCAGGGGTGTGAGGATTACTTAATGAAGGGATAAAACCTACTGCATTAGAATAAAGAAGCCTCCAAGTCAAATCGATACAGTAGTGTATATGATAGATGACCTTCATTAGTCTTGAATGAGAATACTTTGGCCAAAGTAGTGAAAGGTATGACATCCACCTAGGTGTGAGATAGTTGAGACTACACTGTCAGTTCATTGTGATCCGAGTACTAGTTCGAGATTGTGAAATAGCAAAGTTCTAGTTGTGTAGGACACAGCACTATCTTTCAAATTTAGTGTCGTTAAAGGATACCCTACCAATCTCTTCTTGAAGGAGGGTCGTTCATTGTGTGAAATGATAGATGCCTTGAGGGGCGCATTATAAGTCGATGGTTGTGAGCAGAGTGATGTTTCTCCTCCACAGCAAGCGGCCGATGTACCAAGATTTGGAAGGAAGGACTCCTGGACATTCTTACTTCTATTTGTGCAAAAGCTTACGAGCTATGTATGTAATGGTATTACTTTTGAGACTCTGATTTGTATTTGCAAAAAGAAATGGAATTCGTGTGGAAACATGTTGTAACTTGTACGTATTTATCAATAAAGAAAGGAAAATTTTTATTGTATCGTCTTTGTTACTTGATACCTTTACATGTTTTAAGTGAGAATTGGAAAGTTTTTAATTTATGCAGAATTGGGTCGTTACATGTGGTATCAGAGCTACCAGGTTCTGCACTGAAACCTATGAGCTCATTACACAACAATGCGTAAACCTTGTCAGAAGATAACAAGTGAAAGGTTGTTGTGCCACAACAGCAAGAGAAAAAGAACTTAGAGAGGTGAAAAGGAAAAAAATGAGATCCTTAGTAACTTATGAAAATTGAAGACAAGTTAAAGAGTTATCCCTGGAGTAGGAACTCCTAAAATCAACAATTTATGTTAATATCAAGATTGCGGAAGATTATGCAATCAAGTTATGAGGAAAGGTTAGGAAGAATAACCAGCGTATACCTTTATCCAACGAAATAGTTTTATAACTCTAAGGCAGCCAAAAAGGAATAAAGATAACCCTTGTTATAGTAGCAAACTATAGTTGCAAAGAGGCAAGAACTTTTGGATTTAGTAAACACTACAAATCTAAGTATATGCAATATCAGCATAAGTTAGATTGAATAAGGAAGTCAACAAAGGAAGTAACCACGAGAGTTGGAGAACTCTTGACAATAAGCTAATTCTTATGTAAAGATAGGAGCTTGCAAGGAAAAAGAAGTTAGTACCTTAGAGTTAAGAGAAAAGACCAGAATGGTCCGAATTAAAGTAATCAATAAAGTGGACAAGATTCCACTAACCAGAATCAATTAGATTATTGGAGTTTTAATTATGAAGTAGAGGCCAAACAACTTTGGTATCTTTAGAAGTTAAAAGTGAGGAAGATTCCAAGTATTGGAATTAAGTCACTTGAAAAGTGACTGAGGAATAAAGAAACCTGAAGTGGTAAGTCAGGACGGGTTTTAAGCGAGTTAAACAAAAAGATTGGTTAGAGTATAATGAACTTACCTTCATATTTTGTAGAAAGACAACTTTTGTTTAAGAATGTTCCAAGCGGAAAGGGAATACAATGTGGCACTATGTTAAAAACACTAGAAAGTTGCAAAGGAAACAATGTTTCTAAGTAGAAAGAACATCAGCAACAAAGTTTTGTGGATAGCTAGGTATCCTCCATTAAAAGGATGTATTGAAGTTGGAACTCTCCTATATGATTAAAAGAATCAATGGAACCAACGAGGAATGTTCATGCTTGATAAATAGGTAGGTAATTAAATTTACTATTATCTAGGGATCAATATGACGGAACATGGATTATCACTCAAAATTAGTACCAAAATTATCGGGAAAATTTGATTGAGTTAAAAGATGGATAACATCTTTGAAAGTAATCCAAGGACAGAAGAGATCCAAGATATGGATGTCCTAAGATAAAAGAGATTTATCTACGTGAAACTTATAACCATTATTACATGAGAATTAATAATGGCATGAGATCGTAAAATAGGTTTTCAACTAGTCAAAAGGGAGACTACTACAGGATGTAAAAGAACCTATGTACCCAAAATTTTGGAGAATTTGGAATAGAACGAGGAAACTAATGATAGAGTTTGGACATCGGAACAACAACAGGAAATGTCGGAAGAGAAACCATTATAAACTTGGAAAAATAGAGTGCGAAACTACATGGAATGTGGCAAGGTAATGACTAGTATACCAAGAAATGAAGACCGAATGTCATCATCAGGTAAGTCATGTATACTCTCTTGAGATTCCAGAGGAAAAATGGTAGAACAAGAGACAGATCAATCTGTCTATGTTAGTATAACTGACATAATGTTCAAGTAGACAAACTCATCAATAAAACCAACGTTTTTGGAAACTTGACTTATAGCATATATGGTCCTAAATAATATATTGTGGGCAAGTAGAGGCTTAGTAATCCTGAGAGGTTTTCTCAGTTTAGCAATAATGACAAGGTTGTGTAAACCCTGATCGTACTACAAAACATTCAATGGATCGAATGTACAGTATATTATTATGTATAGTCAATATAAGCAAAGATGGTAGAATAAGTCTTGAATGATTTATAAACTTCTAACATTGAAGTTTGGACCATTTTATGAAATAAAAGGTTAAAAACTCTATTAAGCTAAAAAAAGGTTTAGAAATGAGTGAATTATAGACTTGATAAAATGTCAAAAAGGAGTAATAGATTGAAGTGATCAATGAAACTTTGTGGTACAAAGCTTACGTATAAAGCAATATCAAGATTTGACAGGTGTCCAGGAGTAAAGTTGTGCTCGAGATGGACAAGTAATCATCTACAAGTACTATATGGTAATGATAAATGAATGTGTAAGTAACGGATGTACTTGGTTTATGAATTGTCTAAAAGTGTAAATACCAAAAGAGAAGGATTGGACCCACGATGTAGTGTACAATGCATCAACTTTCCTTTTTCTATATGGATTATGCTAAAGACAAATTCTTGAACCAATGATTTCCGATCACTGTGTGTGTAGTGTGATTTATAGTTACTATTATAAACTCGAATGTGTAAATGTGTTAAAACTCTTTGGGAGAGTAAGTATGTGAGAAGTATACGAGATTTCCCTATGCAATAGTATAAACACTTGAAGCAAGTTCTAGGAAGAACAAGATTGCTACATAGGTTGAATGCTTTATAAATCTTACATATTCTGTGAATTGTAGGTAACAATTTGTTTAACTTTAACAATATGTTGAAACACTATACCTCATCGAGGACGATGATTCACAAGGGGGGAAGTATGTTACATCCCAGATTGTGACGTTACAATTTACCATCACTAGATAGAGTAAATATGAATTCTAGAGGTGAATTAATGATGCTTGAACCTTGTTTTCAATATGAATGATGTTTCATTTGATGTTATTCTTGGTGAAATATTGCATAAAGGAGAATAGAAGGTTATTGATTTATGAATAATCTAACTTTTGAAATGTTTCATGTATTCTGCTTTGTTATGAGCATATGACTGCCGATGTCATGTCATGGTATGCAGGTATGAAGACTGATCCTCCGGACAGAGGAGAGATATCACTCGGGGAGGAACTTGGTCGGGTAAGCAGTAACGGGTACCAAATGAGCATACACACACGTCAGTATAGGTTCAGAGAAACCAAGTCAGTTATGTTGGTCTAGATAAGTCATCCTTAGGCTTGGAGTTAGATTTACTTCCCTATGCTTTATATGATGTGATTGAATATTAATCTGACTTTTACTTGTGAATCCTGTGAATGAGCATTAAATGATATTCAAGTATTATTATCTGAAGAATTTAAGTATATATTTATATATGATATATATATATATTAATAAGGAGATTATTAATATATATATATTTATATATATAAATATTAACACTTAAGAATTTAATAAATGAATAAATTTATATATTTTATTTATTAAATGTGTTAATGTTAAATTAATATTTATTTATATGAAAATAAGTTTATATAAAAATAAATATTAATGTTTAATTAACACAATAATAAATAAAGTATAAAATAGAAATTCGCATTTTGTGAAAATGATAAAATTCGCATTTTGTGAAAATGATAAAATTCGCATTTTGTGAAAATGATAGAAGTTCGCATTTTTCTAGAATGATAGAGATTCGCATTTGAAAACATAAGTAATTTGATATTAAATTTTTCAAACTACAAGGCAAATATGGAAAAAGTCGAACTGTGAAATAAATAGAAAAAAAAATAATAAAATGAAGAGCTTGCCGTGAAAATGGCGGAACTCCTGCACAGCTGGGAATGGGAGAAGACAATGTCAAAAGATTAAACCAGAAAATAGCAAGTAAAAGTTGAGCTGGGTCGATTTTAAATGTAACCTAAAACGCAGCAAGGAAATAATGAAGAATTCTAACGCCTGGCAGAAAAACGTGTTTGTAAATTTCGTTTTGCTTTCAAGTTGAAAGTTTCTTCGAATTGCTGGCTGTAAATGAGTCGATTCACCTTTAGAAATCATGACTAAGGGATTGGATGCATGGCAGGTAACACTTTGACTGAGTAAATAATGAAATTTGTCAATAAGCATGCCCAGAAATGGGGAAAACGTTTTTACTGCGGCCTATAAATAGCACACAAACCTTCATTCGAAAATATGCTTGGCTTTCTGATTTCTGACGTTTTTTAGAAAGAACTTGAAACTGCAAATTTGAAAGCAAATATTGTGAATTTATGCTGATTATCTGTTCAAAGTGTTTTATGGAGTGCTGAGTAGTTTCAGTTATAAACTATTTTGAGACTGTGATTTGAAGAAGTTTCTGCTTAAAGATACTGTTGGCTAAGAGCAACCAGAGAAGATTTCTGAAGAGGCATTACTGGAAAAAGGAGCTTAAGACAGGCATGGTTCTGGATTTAAGTTTTAATCTTTAAAAGTTATTTCCTGACTGTGTTAATTGCTGACTGTGTTAATTGTTGACTGTGTTAAATTGGAAATAATGAATTATGGTAGTAATCAAGCATGTTTGATATTCTTAAATTGCATGATGAATAAAAGAATTTCCTCTTATGCATGGGAAAAAGATAGGGAAGAACAATGTGGTTAAGGGAATTAGCTTAATACAGTTCATTATGTTCATTTTAGTTTAAAAGATTAAAATGGAATTTGGAATTTGAATAAAAGGAATTCAAGGGGTTTAGAATGATTTAGTAGAAATGGACATCTTGGGAAAAGGAAGAATTTTGTTTGGTTGTATGCATTGATAGGAAATAATATGCATTGCACTTCAAGACTGTCTTTTGTGTATGATAGTTGATTTGTATCAATAAATGATTATGCAAACATTTGAAGATTTAAACTTGTATGATCTCCATATATGGAGAATACGTAGAATACGTAATAATTTCTAGGAACGTAATGATGTTTAAAATAAAGTGTAAATCCTAGCTTGTGTTATTGGGTTAACATTAGGAAGCTCTCTCCTAGGATAAAGAATTCCGGAAACAGGAGATAGGATAGCAAACACTTGATTAAAAACTCATTTCTAGTAAACTGTTTGTGGTAGGTAGTCTGGGGTAAACTAAACCCACTGAAGGACACGACCTACGCGTAGAGTAAGGTAGCCCGAAGGCAAATCGGCCCTGAGTAGTGTAGTGATAGATGACTTATCAGATGTTTTCTAAATCAAACACTATGGCCATAGTAATGTAATGTACCTACATCCTCTTTGTTTAGGAAGATGATTACATTGTCAGTTCACAGTGATCCAAAACACATATACTAGGTTGAGATTGTAAGGCACAAGAATCTAGTTATGTAGGACACGACACTATGCTCAGTTGGTTAACGGAATCGGTCACTCAACCAATCTCTTCGACGAAGGGAGGGCCATTCATTGAAAAATGAATGTGCGGGGGACCGCATTATTAGTCCGTGGTTGGCGGAAAAGCACTCGAGTGATATTTCTCCTCCACAACCTGACAACCGAAGAACCAAGATTTGCAAGGAAGAACCTGGACCGTCTTACTTCTATTTGTGCAAAAGCTTTTTAAAGCTGTGTATGTATTCTTATACTCTTATACTCTGTTATTCAATTGAAAAGTTAAAGAATTTAAATTGGGAAAGTTTGAAATCATATTTAGATGTACTTTATTTCAAAAAGAAAAGAAAAATTTTGTTATGCTGTTGTTACTCGTTTACTTTGGTTAAAAGTTGTAAAAGATAGAAAAAAAAATTTATCGTAGATGTCGGGTCGTTACATGGTCAAAAGATATGAGTTTCAATTGCCAGGAAATGCTTTATACCTAATTGGCACGCATTTCAAGAAAGTACGGCCTTTTGCAATCATTAAAATATTTTAATATTTTAATATGACCCTTTCAATAGTTCCCATGAAATACTTGAGCGCACTTTTTAATATTTAAGTCATTAAAATATTAAAATCCCCTTTTGACATTTTTAAGTGATGATAAAATATTATTAAAGTCAATGTGACTTTAATAAAAAGGCGTTTAAGTTAAATAATTAACTTAATCACTTAAAATTCCATAATACGCTCAAAACTCAGGATAATCCCGCACGCCGTAAGTCGCGGAACTCCCCGGAATGCCAACGCCGGGCCGCGGATCCAATCACCGGCCCACCGAAACAAGAACAATCAAACTTCCAAAATGCATCATCAATTCTCTATCCAAACCGGTTAGCCCACAAGGGTCCAATAAAGGGCTAATACACACTATTCTCAAGAATCAAGCCTAGCGAGGGACATCACATTCACATTCACCCTTTGAGATAGTGACACTTTCAAGCCAAGGGGGAATGGAGAAACACTTCTCGATCATATCAGGCTTTAAACTGCAAATCAATCCGCCATCAACTGATTGAATCTCCCTTGTAGTCGGGTCGTAATGCTTGATGCAAGAGATTAAGAACTCAAGACTCCGAACTGATACAGGAATAGACGCTACTACGAGGAGTCAAGAGTGTCCCAGGTTTCTGATTGAAGTGTTGCCTCCAAAGCTGCAGATCAAAACACCGCTTGATGTGATGCAAGTCCGCCTCAATTGTTTTATGTAATCATGATAGAGAGTTGATTCAGTCTTGAAAACATTGGGAGTGTACTCAATTTCGGAAACCTTGAAGAATGATTGTAAACTTGCCTAGGTTCAGACAAGTTTTGAGCAACTTACTATTTTTAGAATGCTGATTTTTCTTCACAAACTGACACTTTGAAAAAATTCTGAGATATGGGTTTTGCTCAGAATTTTGTTTCAAGACAACCTAGATCGTCCGTTTTTGAAAATTTTGATTCTAGACTGAAAAAGCAGCAAACCCTAATTTCTTCAATTTTTCACAAAAAAAGCTGGCACCTGGGTTTTGTTCAGAATACAATTAGAAATGGACCCAATTGATCAGATTTGAAAAACACTAATGATTGATCGAAAAAGCAGCCAACCCTAAAATTTGAAATTTGCTTGAAAAAAGTTGTGATATGGGTTTTCTTCAGAAGACTGATTTGAGAGGACCCAAATGATCAAAAATTGAATGCACTCAGGATTTCACTGACATGCAAATAAAAAGCAGCTGCTGCAACTTGATGAACTTCTTGAAAATTTCTTTAGAAGAATGAGATGATAAAACCCAGATGGCTGAAAATTGAAAATCTTGGCCTTCTTCTTCAAAAATTTGATCTTCTGGATGAAAAAGCATGAAAAAGCAAGGCCTTATGCTGCTGGTCTAAAAAATTTAATGAAGAACCAGCAAACTTGAGTTCTTGAATCATGAAATATAACTTCAAATCTGCTGCTCCAACTTTCTCCTTTGGACGCCACCTGCAATAATGATGAGAATTGAAAGGAAGAGATGTCTTAATAGATTTAGGGCTTGAAATAGATTTGTTTTCTTTTGCTTTAATCTTCAAACCCTAAACTTAGCTCATTCAATGAATTTAGACATTCATCTTTCAACTTGCAAATTTTGAAAATGTGAAAATTTTGACTAAGGCATGGCAAGTTGGGCGCCCTTCTTGGCTAGGGGCGACAACTTCTTCCAGACTCAACCAATTTTTGGAGTTTTTCAACTTTTCTCAATTTTGAACCCCTAGTTTGATCCTGATTTCTGGATGTTCAGTTGATCTGGTAGACGAACTGAATGATTCATCACGAAGCTCGACTGAATCTGGAAAGATCGTTCTGGAGGCATCTTCAACTAGAAACTTCGTTTAGACCTTCAAAATCATGGGAGCCTATCCTCTCCAGGGGCACCCATTTTGTCCAAAGAGCCATTTTTCTAATTTTCAAGTTCTTCCTTTTCCCTTTGATTTTTTGATGAAATCCTGA
>VDFB02192786.1:0-19411 GCA_007258455.2 Sequoia sempervirens
ATCTGGAAACTTGTTTCGTGATCTGGTAACTTAAGTGTTACAAGCATGGTAGATGGAACCTTGAATATTGTGCACTAAGTTGTCAACTAGTGAACACAGAAGAATCAACAAGTTGTAGATTCAATGGTAATAGCTTGTTAAGAAGGGAGCACTTTTATATATTGCGATAACAGAATGTGTTTCTACCTTGACGCACACAATGAAACCTATAGCATAAGAGTGATTTGAAATGTCCACATCACAAGAGATGTACATAAATAAGTTCTTCGAGACTCGACAAATTTTGACAGCTTTTTGACATATTAACCACTATAACTTTGTTTGAAAAAAAGAGGCCCCTCCTCCCTCTTTCAAGGAGACTTTAATGAAACAGTTATTATTCACTGTTGCCGGGAGATGCATCTCCTGCCCCCTGAGATGCGTCTCGGAGACTGGTACGCATCTCCAGTACCAGAGACGTCCCCGGAAACGCTTCCAGCAGCATGGCAACTTGATGTGCCATCTCCCGAGTCTCCCGACATCTCCCGGCGGAAATTTTGGCCTCTCCCATGAAATTTAAAAGCATTGAAAAATTATAACATGAAAAAATTTATGATGTAATGATATTTTCTATAAATTATTAACTTATTAATTTTTATTTGTATTAACAAAAGATGGCGTCTCCAAGTATAGGAGTCGTACCAGTACCAGTACCACTCTCCCGTACCAGTACCAGTACAGTCTCCTGGTAACTATGTTATTATTTCTAAAGTCTGTGGATTTTAAAGCTGTTCAACTAAATGGTGCATTTCAAATCATAACCAAATTCAAGCTGCTTATTTCGGACAAGTGCAACAAAGTAAAACTAGGTATTAGATGTGACTTGAGCATAAGAGGACAAACAAGCATATCACATTTTTCCACTTCAGTAATTAACAGTTAACTAAAATCTCAAAGTAAGAATATTGGGGTTAGCTTTGACATCCAACCTAAGATACAAGATTCTCCCAAACAACGGCAAAATACAAATTCATTAATGCAAAAAGGGTTACTGATAATTCCATCTTAACTAGAAAATTTCAAATTACTTATGCATCCAATTATTGATGCCAAAGAAATTTCTGAGAAATATAGTATCTTTCACAATAAGCAGAAGCCCGGGATGGCACTGACAGCCAAAATAACATGTACAAGTCTATGGTATAAATAGGATAGATTGCAAATACAAAATACTTCATGCAACCATGTACAAGTCCAGAGTAGAAATAACAAAAATTGAACAATGTGAAACATCCCGTGCACCTGAAATGCCGAGGGAACCAATAGAGTAGGAACAATACTTGCTCTCTAAAATTTGGTTATAACTTATTCTACAAGTTGATTAACACCCCTCTAAAACCAGCAATTCTAATGCACCAGTCCATTGTGATCTGTTATCCTTTCATCAATAGCTAAAATTTGGCAGAACACCAAGACATCAGTTTCTTGAACCAATCTCATGCACAAGGATCTGGATTGCACAAAAGCCTCATTCCACAGCTTGTCTATTTACATACAGAATGCCTCTCAAGAAAAAATCTATGAAAATTTTTGGACAAAAGCCCAGTTAAACAAGAGCACGATAGAGACTCGTCTTGGTCCATTGGAATATCGAACCAAATTAGCCCTGTAGCGTTTGGGCATTCATTTGATAGTGTACATTCATGAACCTTGGCCAAATGGGGGATAGGTTTGCTAAAAGAGGGCTATATTTGGCAGCATTCAAATATTTGGGCTTAGCAAACCTTTCACCAACTTTTCTCTATGTCAAACCCCCTATCAAATCCATCATTCTGAAATGCATTTGAATCCATTACAGATGCCAAGCCAAACCCCAAAAAGAATTGCACAGACAACCACATCTATAAATAGAACAAGCCTCACATTGCGCCACCACATCCTCTGAGCAATTTGCTGCCCTTTACTCCTAAAACTAGCACTCTTTTGCAACGCCAGGGGTGTTGGCAAAACCCCACCTGGCCTATTACCATCCATCACTATCTCAACCCTATTACTATTCCCCTTATTCATATCCAAAGGCTTACTGCTATTTTCCATGACAATATCCCTAATCTCTGTGACATGATCCTTATTCTTCTTCTTATGGGCATTCTTCTTTTTTTCATGACCACCCAACAAAGGCCTATTATTGGAATCCCCCCCAACATGAGCATTGTCATACAATGGCATAGAAGCATCAGTAGGAGAACTAAATACCTGGGGGGATTGATGAGTTATTAAACCAGATTGGGTAGTGGGTGCCGCCATTTCCTCCTCCAAAATCCGATCTTTCTCTATTTGTGGAACACCCACCATATGGCTTACCAGTCTCTTATAAACCGGTCCAAATTCGTCTCTTAAACAGCAGGAACTAAACAATAACCCATCAGAGCAGCTGCCCTTGGCCTTCAATAGCTTCTTAAACTCGTCCCTGACATTCTCCAGGAATAAAAAGGCCTGGGATTTTCCCAGCGCCTCGTCAACAATGGCAAAGTAGACAAAAGGGCCGTCCATCAAAAAATTAAACATTTTTTTCCTGGTTGTGTGAGTAAATCGGCTGTGCAAAGGAGGGATTTTTTCCAGGCATTGAGTAGCCAACTCCTCTAACTCCGCATCGCCTTCGCTGTGCTCCGCTAAAATCATGGTACACCTTGATACACATGAATAATACACCAAATTTTGCAGGGACTTGGGAGAGGACCCCATTAAATTTTTTCTGGACCAGATCCGAAATGGGTATTGTGTTTTCAGCCTCACGGCTGCATTTTTAGGTCCCCTCAGATTGTAAAACAATATTTTGCCTCGATTTCAGACAGTTTATTTAATTTCTTAGGTAAAATAGCAGTTCTGCATTTTTTCCCCGTGACGACTTGGCATCTCTTTTAAATGAGAGTCAATTTTGTCAAGATTTAAAAAAATGGTTACCTGACATTTCCTGTCGGCGATAACTCGGATCTATGGCCCAAAAAAGTATTGAATTATTATAGGAAAACGAAGTAATTCATATTTTATGTTGGGAGGTAACATGGGTGGGTAAATTTTGAAAGGTAGGAAGCTGAGGTGCCATGGAAGGGAGCTGCACCTCCAATTTATGGTTTTACTGAGTTTTAAGAGTTTGAAAGGATTTTTCCTATTAAATTAGAAAGCTATTTTTATTTTTTTTGGGACATGTGCATTCCCGTGATCCAGCCCAACATTTAAGGGGGCAAGCTGAAGCAAGACTAGTCCCTTGTGGGGGGCCAACAGCACACAAACCAATACCAATCAAGTAAACCCGGAAGCAAAGTCAAACCCGAAACCAATGGGGAGCAAACCCACGACCCAAACCAACTCCCCAAAATGGTTATTATTTTCTATAGGTTTTATGGAGCCGGTGGTAGTTGTTTCCAGTTATCAATTTTGTTATATGTTATTTTATATAAAAAAATTAGCTATATGGTTAAAAAGATTATGTACAAAGGGTGTAAGTGCAATTTTGTACTTTTATATTTTTGTTTATATCACTTTCAATATGTAGTAAGCCCTAACATGTAATTTGACCTATGTAGCACATAAAATGACTCTTATCTGAAAAATTGTTATAGATATTCTTAGTTTGGACCAATCTTTAGTCACATTTTTTCCATCTACGATTAGGATATGTGACACAACCTTATCCATAAATTGAATCACACATTTGTCTTCGTCTACTCCATCGAATTCCAAAATAATCAGTCTTGAGCCAACCCTTTCAAAAACTGGTCTTGACCTACATACTAAAAACTTCAAATTATGTGACTAGGTACATGTATTTATAAATTTTCATAAGCCAAGCCTATTTGTAATAGGATGAATGTGCTTCTATTAGTGTAGATATAATAGGTAGGTATATAATTCTTCTTCCTTTTACGTCATCTTCTACAAGCTTATAGGTGGTCGGCCCCTTGTCCTTAGATTATCACATCATTACTTGGGCTAATAAAGATAAGAAGCCTTGTCCATAGACTATCCATTACCTAGTATTTGTGCTTGACTAAAGAGAACCACCTGACGACTGAACAAACCCTTCGATCATAATTGAGAGCACATATTATTAAGACCAAATCAAATATATTTGTAATTAATCAAGGGATAGCAAAAATCAACCAAAGACAACAAATTTTAGAGTATCTAAAATTAAGTTTTGCAATCTAAACACTACAATAATACACTATGACACTTTGTGTCGTCATTGTTGGTGTGACATGACCACAAACTTGTTCAATCATCTAGAGGCTTCATTATTACTAAGACCGAGTCTTAAACTTTTGTTGCCTTAAAGATATCCCTATTATACTTTTCAACATTCCTTAAAAATAGATTTAAAACAATAAATTTATTGTACACCTCATTAATTTAAGACCAAATTACACTATATAACATTATTCAAGACCAAGTCACATCACTCAATCCTTTTACATCAACCTAAATTCCCTTAAACATGTATTATAAAGATCTCTAATCTAAATCTCAAATTTTAATTTTTTTAATTATATATTATGAGCACCAATAAACCAACAAGAAGAGTTAAAGTTGCCACCTCATTATAAATAAATAAACACCATTATTCTCTCTAATTGCTTAGTTTATGAACTCTTTATAAATAAATATATTATTTGATTATCTTGATTAAATTTAGATTATTATAATATAGAAGATGAGTGGTATCCTACCTTTGTATTTCCACGCATCATGTCATCGACATTTGTTCACCTCTTTAATTAAATAGTAATTATTATATTATTTTTTCCAATAATTTCCGTTGGTTGTTATCTAGGTAAGACTATTCCTCCTAACAATTAATAAAGAAATTTCAAAACCATATAGCCATATAGTAAAATTCTTTTTGTAGTATTTGAATACTGAGATTTAGAGTCTTTAATAATATGTTATATTGATAATTGCATGACTTTGAGTTTATTTATTTATTTTGTTTGATGGAATTTAAAGGTAATGATTATTGAAAATATTTAGAATAGTGTAAAACTTATATAAAATGGTATAAATTAAGGTATTAAAAAAATTGAAATATTTTTCTATTTGTTAATAAAAATTGTCAATAGAATTTAAGTCATTTGTTATGTATGAGATTATTTTATTTTATTTATTATCTGAACAAAAATTATAATTTTATATAAGAATTATTTTATTTTATTATTTTCTATTTTATTTGGAAAAAAAATTATATATATAAATCTTAATTTTATGTTTTTAAATCATCATTTATTATTTTAGTGATTCGTTTGTTTTGTTTTACTTTTTAAATGATATATTTATATGTTCTTTTTTCAAATTTTAATTGTGTAATTTTAATTGTTTTAAATATATGTCAATTGTATGTTGGTTTCTATGTATATTATCACGACATGTCGTTCCATGTCTTGTTGCAACTATAGAAACTTCTTGACAAATTATAAAATTTTGGAGAATGTATGTATTTTGTGAAGATCGTGTATTGATCATTAACCTATTAACTATATTAAGGGGAAAGATATAATTTAAAAAATACATAGCTTACTATTGTAAATGAAAATAAACTTTCTTAATTTTAATTTAGGCTAATTAAATAAATTACATGCACATAAGTACAAATTAAACTAAATTAATTAGTGATAGTGTAGGTATTATATTTTGAAAAGAAAATGCTAACATATAAAAAATTAAAAGTGATAAAATAACGATATTTAATTTTGTGTATAAAGGAAAAGAATGATTTTAATGATATCAAATTTCTACAATTCATAATGTTGATCACCATTGTTTCTAGATTAGATTGTGTTAGAGTTTTTACATCAACATTTCATATCACACTTTATGATCCATCATAGGGATAATAGAGAGCTAAGAGAGAGAGAGAAAATGGTTAATTGTGGACCAAAACACATTAAAAGGAGAGGGGGAAGAGGTTGCAAATGGTTCGAGACACAAAATTTTCCAAAAATTGTTCCTTGTCCCTCAAACCATGTGCAACATCTCCCCCCTCCCCCATCTTATTTTAGTGTGTCTTGGTCTGAAACTAACCATTTTTATCCTTTAGCTCTATACTATCATCATGATGGATAATAGTTTGTGATCCAAAATATTGTAAAGACTCTTGTTAGAATTGTGAAAAACACGAGCCACAAGATCAAATAACGAACAAAGACACTTTCCATGCAAGAGATTTGCAAACAATATGTGCAATATTCATCAACAAGAAAAAACTACAGAATGAATCTCAAGAATCTTCAAGGAAAACAAAAGTTCTCAAAGGTTGAGAGTTTGAGAGAAAATCTTCAGAGTTAATACAATGAGGGTTGAGTGTTATATAAGAGAAAAACCCTAAAAGCATAAAAGTACTCCTAAATTTAGCTTAAGTGCATGAGAATAAATTAGACTAATAATCAATTAAAGAGTAATTAATTATTAGCTAATGCATGATTACTCTAACGCCCCCCTTAAGATGAACTTAGGGAGAAGCTAAAAACCCTAAAAAGAGAATACATGTTGGGTCCCAGCAAACAAGGCCTGGTGAAGTACCCATGTACAAACAAAAGATCTCTCACAACTAGAGAAAAGGAGAAACCACTATGGGAGAAAACTCCTCTCCAAAAGAGAAAGATAAATGAAGGACTAAAAATCCTCTAAATCAAGGTGTGAAGGACTGAAAAGCCTCCAACCAAACAATATCCTAAAAAAGAGGAACATGTAGAACAACGATGAAGCACGAAGTTGTAGAGTGTTGTCAAATGAAGACTGATATGGTGCTGAAATAAAGAACCCCCTCTAAAACAAATGATGATTAGGATCAAGATAACAAGAATCTGCATGAGTGCCCTCAATGGCACTGCTCAAAATCAAATGGAAAACAACGGAAAAACATCTAGAACTTGAAGATACAAATGTCAAGACCAAGAAGACAGTAATCTACATGAGTGCCCCCAATGATGTTACTCGAATTGGATGGAAAATAAAGACAAACATCTAGAAGTTGAAGATACATGTGGTTCATGAATTTGCACGAGTGACCCAAAAGACACTACTCAACATGCAAGTGAAAAATGTAGGTACCAAATAGTATGAAGAACATTGATCACGAGAGAGACAATAATCTGCATGAGTGTCCCCAACAACAATACTCAAGTCTAATGGCAAAAATGCAAGGACCAATAGTCTCTAATCAAATGAAAATGGAAGGTCACATCCAGAAATAGGAATCGAAGAATGTCCATATGGTAAGTGCTCTAACTCACTGAAATGCATGTAACTAGTTGATGATGTACACTACATCTAAAAGTACATAGGAACAAGAACTAGATACATAGCTCACTCAAAAGTGAGAAACCAAGGAATCATTAGCACCAACAGTAAAAACCCCCCCATAATGCTAACAAGGGAGAGCCATGACAGGTACACTTAAACTATGTGAAACTAAGAAGTGCGTGTAGGAGAAACAACCTGGAAATAAAAGGGTGTGCAAACTAAGGCACACACACATGAGTCAAGAATCACAGGGATTCACTGCTATCATGGAAGGGACACTCACTTGACAAAGGTGTGGTGGAAAACCAAAGTCAAACATCAACCCCCATGGCACTTTATATCATAGTGTGAATACAAAAGGCACAATAGGATGTGCAAAATCCCCAAAAATTATACACCAAAATGGCACTTTATCTCAATGTTTCTACACAAGAGAATATGCATGAAAAATATGTTGATTTAAATGATTAATCGAGGGTGAACAGTGTTATAACAGATTTGGACCAATTTTCATGTCAAAACTATAGTACGATTCGAATTTCAATATACTGATTAATGTGACATTCTATGATGGAATGTAATCATTCATAAACGTAATTGAGAAAGATAATACCAAATAGTCAACTGATATAACAACAAATCAAAGAAAGCAAAGGGAACTCGTGAAGAACAAAAGACTCCATATTTTACCGAGTGGAAAACCCTCCGCTTATAAGCAAAACCACCCCTAAAATGCCTCTGGTTTAATATTTAAACAAAGTTCATAGTACCTTATAGGTTTTAGAGCACCCACTCAAGGAGCACCAACCCCTCGTTTTAGAGACAACTATCTCAGGGAGTACAAAACCCTTCAACTTATGTTTTTCGAACAATAATGATAACTCAGAGGATTACTCTATTTTCAGTAAAGCATAAACAACTATGTTCTCTCGCTACAAAATACCTTAAGAATCCACAAATTGAATCCCTAAAATATTATATAGAGAAGAGCTCCTTTTACAACATCTCTGCCTTTTGTATACATAGCTTATGCAGAGTTTACAATTCATTTCATACTGCCCAGATACTCTCAGAATTACAATAGAAGTACCAGAACAGAAAAGAGTTTTTCTGTATCATTTTATACAATGTTTCTGGTATCAAAGTCTTCAAGAATCTTCATGGACAAGGAGTAGAGCCGCGTAACCTATCTTTTTTGTTTTAGAGTTAGGAAATTAAGTGTCATCAGAAGTAATGGCAAAAAAAAGTAAACCATTGACTAAAAAAGAATCAATGCTCTGTCGAGCAAATTAGGTAACGACCAAAATGCTTCTGCTAAAACATAATCAAATGCTTTTAAATCCATATTGAAACGATTTTGTTGAGCACCCAAATGCCCAAAATAAAATTTCATTTTCAAAATACCCAGTCAGATAAACTTCATTTCCAGAAAACCCATGATCAAAAATAATAAATTCTGCAATGAGTAAGTTGAATTCAAAAAATGTAACCGATAGAACCCCACTATTTCATTTTACCTCAATCGAGCTTCTAGATAGAAAATTGTACCAAGAATAGCAACCATACTGACCCAGTCAACCTGATAGCCGTTATAACCAGCTAGAGAGCAGCAATGAAGACACGGGCTTCATTTATCATGGAAAAATGATGAGTGATCATAGAATAATATAGTGCCATGTTTGACTTTCGCACAACCTCCAAAAAGGGCACGTCAAACCCTAAAAATCATATCGGCAAGATAAATGATTATCGGTGGAAAGTCATATCGATGATCAAATGTCACACCAAAGTCCCCACGAAGAACTTTCATCATCGCTGAGACAACATAAAGTTAGGAAGATGTTACAATGAATGCCCCATGTTTCACCGAACATCCACATAATACAATAGATTGCCAAGAGAATTCAATTCTCATACCGACAGAGCCTCTTTATGTTTCCATATACTATCGCTGTAGCCTTGTGATATCGGAGAGACATCTTGTAGACATGTCTTAGTTATACCGAAAGCCCTGTCCAATACTTTTGGTTGATGAGACAAACAAAACCTATGCCAAAGGCAAATTTATCGCTAACCGATATCCACTGAAAGTCGCTATGACAAATCATTATCGGTGAGATGTTATGACTACTATGCTATGTATCACCGAAGATACCTTTTTCTACTGGCGGGGTCAGTGAGACATTTGAATATCGCCGAGACCTCATGGCGATGACAACAACACTTGCCGAAGTGCATCCTACCACCATTGGTCGGTGAGACACCAATAGACTCGGCAAGACCCTGCCGTGAACAATAAGACTTACGCCGATGAAAACAACACTGTGAGGTCGACAAGACTTAGTAACCATTATGCAAATAAATTCCTGTAAGTGAAAACCGATCGCAGTGACAAACTTGATGTCTTTCCGAAAGCACTCATAAGGCTTAGAACAAAATGAAATCCAATCTTGCAAAAACCAATGTCCAAGCAGTCCACATAAAATGAAGTAACGAATTTATCTTGCCAAGGACCAAGGTAACAAATAAAAATACTTTGCCAAAGAAGTAATCACCATTCAAAATTTAACCTATCATAGAATCAATTGAGAGAATCAACTGAATCTGAAGAGAAGTTTGACATCAAGGACAATCACAAATGAGAATCAACAAACTCCCCCTTTGTCCTTGATGGCAAAACACAAAATATTCTCCCCCTTTTTGCCTCAATGACAAAGAAACGAATAGAGGACTGTGTAATGCCATAAAACACAACTGAGAAGCCAACCACGAATAATAAAGAGTACCAACTGCAAATAAAGAGTAACAGTGCAGCAATCTAGAATGGAGGAGAGCTATAAGTAAATAAGTCAAAGAACTTGCTCCCCCTGTCACAAAGCATGGTAAATTAGTGAAGTAACGATTGAGAGATAACTCCCAATCGAAGCCTCAGCCTCTCAAACAATTCTTTAGCTAAGGGCTTAGTAAAAATATCAGCCACCTGATCTTGTGAACCAACAAACTGTAAGCAGACTTCATTAGCCAAAACCTTTTCACGAAGAAAGTGAAACTTGATAGCAATATGTTTAGTGCAAGAGTGCATGACAGGATTTTTCGAAATATTTATCGCACTAGTGTTATCACAGAGAATGGTAACAGGTTTAGAAACAGCAATACCCATATCATAAAGAGTCTGACTCATCCACAGTACTTGTGTACAGCATGAAGTGGCAGCAATGTATTCAGCTTCAGCAGTGGAAAGAGAAACTGATTCTTGTTTCTTGCTGTGCCATGACACTAAACGATCACCAAGAAAGAAAGCAGCACCACTGGTGCTTTTCCTATCATCCAGACAACTAGCCCAGTCAGCATCAGTATATGCAATCAAAGTGAAATCACTGCTCCTAGGATACCAAAGACCATAGTCAAGAGTGCCTTGAATGTATTTAAAGATCCTTTTAACAGCAGTAACATGAGATTCTTTAGGTGATGCCTGAAAACGTGCAACTGTGCAAACTGCATGCATAAGGTCAGGTCTAGAGGCAGTTAAATATAAAAGACTGCCAATCATTGATCTATATTCTGTTTGATTTGAATCAGGAGAATCATCTGTTTTAGTAAGTTTGCATCCTGTAGCCATTGGAGTGCTAACTGGATGACATTCATCCATTTTAAATTTCTTAAGCATCTCTCGAGCATATTTAGTTTGAGAAAGAAATATTCCATTCTCACATTGAGAGATTTGAAGACCCAAAAAGAAGTTTAATTCACCTAACATAGACATTTCAAACTCGGATTCCATTAGTTGTGAGAACTTCTTACTTAAAATAACATTATTGCAACCAAAGATAGTGTCATCAACGTAAATTTCAACAACCAAAATATCAGAACCTTCAGTTTTAACATATAGATTACTGTCTACACCTCCTCTAACAAAGCCATTAGAAATTAAATGACTGTCCAACCTTGAGTACCAAGCTCTAGGAGCTTGTTTTAAGCCATAGAGAGCCTTTTTCAACCTGTAAACATGATTAGGCTTATCTTTGCATATAAATCCTTCAGGCTGTTCAACATATACCTCTTCATCTAAAAAGCCATTCAAAAAAGCAGTTTTGACGTCCATTTGATAAACAGTAAAGTTTTTGTAAACAGAATAAGCTAAGAATATTCTGATGGACTCTAATCTAGCAACAGGTGCAAAGGTTTCACCAAAGTCAATACCTTCTTGCTGAGCATAGCCTTTGCAAACAAATCTTGCTTTATTGCGAATAACATTGCCATTTTCATCAAGTTTATTTCTGTAAATCCATTTACCTCCAATGACATTCTTGTCATCTGGTCTTGGGACTAACTCCCAAGTCTGATTTTTCTCAATTTGATCAATTTCTTCCTGCATAGCATTAACCCAACATAAATCTGTGAGAGCTTCATTAAAAATTTTAGGTTCAAACTGAGTAACTAAACATAAAGCAATTTGTGCCTTTTCATCAGATTCTGCAGCCCTTCTTCTGGTTTGAACTCCTACATTCTTATCCCCAATAATCTGATCTTTGGGATGATATTTAGCTACAGTCTTCGAAGGAGCTTTTGATGCAACCTTCTTAGGACTTGCATTTTCATTTTTAGGGTTTCTGATTCAGCAATAGGCTTTGTTGTTTCAGCTTCTTCTGGATTGGATTCAGTTTCAAGAATATCTTCCTCATTATCCTGCAATGTATCAGCATCTAAATGCAAACTTTCATCAAATTTAACATTCACAACTTCAACAATCTTGTTAAGCCTTATGTTAAGACATTTATAAGCTTTGTTGTGAGTTGAATATCCCAAAAAGATACCTTCATCAGACTTTGATTGAAAGCTGCCAAGATTATCATCATCCTTTTTAATAAAACATTTACTTCCAAAAATTTTAAAGTATTTGACAGAAGCAGTTCTTCCATACCATAATTCATACGGAGTGTGTTTAGACTTCACCCTAAGCTGCACTCTATTCAAAATGTAAATAGCTGTATGAACAACTTCTTTCCAGTAAATGTCAGACAATTTAGCTTCATCAAGCATGGTTCTAGCCATTTCTTTTACAGTTCTATTCTTACATTCAACAACCCCATTTTGTTGAGGTGTTTTAGTTGCAGCATACTGTCTTTTAATGTCGTGCTGTTCACAATAATCTATAAATTCTTGAGAGGTGAACTCACCTCCTTTGTCAGATCACAAACATTTAAGTTTCAAATCTGATTCTTTCTCAACCAATTTACGAAAGATTTTAAACCTTTCAAAAGCTTCTGATTTGTGCTTAAGAAAAGTGACCCAAACCATTCTTGTATAATCATCCACAAATAGCATAAAGTACCTTTCACCATTAATAGACCTAGTTCTGGTTGGTCCACATAAATCAGTATGCACAAGCTGTAAAGGTTTCGAAGAAGAATGTTCTTTTGTTTTAAAACTGATTTTAGTTTGTTTACCACTTAAGCACTCTTTGCACATAGAGTTTTCAGGCTTGCTAAGAACTGGTAAACCTCTAACATTCTGATTTTTACTAATTCTAACCAGTTTTCAAAATTTATGTGTCCTAACCTTTTATGCCATACTTAACCCTTGGCACCTCTTATGCCTTATTTGGGTTGTTTCTTGGCTTGTGGCGGTTGGAGGTTGCTCTTATGTGGTGTGGGGCTTCTATTTTAACTTGCTTGGATTTGAGGTTTGGAGTTGCTTTGCTTATTTTGACCCTCTGCTCTATTGTCCTGTTTTCCTTTTTGCTTTCCCCCGATTTTGTGTGGGTCTAGTGTGGAGCTTGTTGCATCCCTAGTCTTGCTTGGAGGAATTTGGTGGTGTGTGGTTGTGGGGGTTTCTCTTGTGAGGTGGATTGGTTGGAAGACTGGCTGATTATTGGTCCTATTCGGTGTAATGGGATGGCTTGGGGGCTTTCTTTGCTAGCTTGTTTTTTAATTGGTTCCTTTTGGGTTTCCCTTATCCCTTTTATGTTGTCCTTGTGGTGGTGTTGTGGTGTTTTTTCTTGCCTTGGGTGTGTGGGTGCTCCTAATTTCCCTTATGTGGACTGTTGGTGTTTCCCATGGGTTGGCTTTGTGGAGATTTGGCTTATCTTTGGCTCTGACTAGTGTGTTGGGGTAGCTTGGGGGCTTAATGGCTTGGCCTTCTCTCAGTGTCCTTCTTGTGGGGGCTTCCTTTTCCTTTTTGGGCCCAGTTTACCTCTACTTTCCTTGGGATTGGTTGGCTGCTTGTTTTGGTTCTTTGGTGTGTAGATGGTAGTTCTTCTACGGCTGGTTGGGTTGTGCTTATGGTGTTTTTTTTGGTCCCAACTGTGTGCTTTGTTCAAAAATTTCCCTACTTCCTCTCTCCTATACCTAATGCTTGGGCTACCTTGGGATGAGGTGTCTTCCCTCCTTTCTGATTTCACTTTCTATTGGGATCTTCAACTTCAGTCTTCTATTAAGGGGGAGACTGTTCCTTTCAAGGTGGATCCTTCTTCTATTGAGGTGGAGTTGGTAGTTGTTGTGTTACTCGGTAGTTCTCCTCCTTTATATTGGTTGAAGTGTTGCTTGTGTAAGGAGGAGAGAGGTGTTTTCAAAGGTTTTGGTTTTCATTTCATCCTCTCTGTTGGAGGTGAGCCCCCTCCTTTTGAGGTGGAGGATGGGTTGGTACCCCTGGTGGGAACGTGTTATTGGGAGATTATGGGTAGCAAATTTGTGGGGTGTTGGTGCAAAATTGTTGTTTGTATGGGGATGTTTTCTTCCCTGGCTCAACCATGTGCTTCTTATATTGAGGATGAGAAATTGGACGGGCTGGTTGATTTGATTGGGAATCTTGGTTTCCCTTCTTTTACTAGTTCTGTTGAGAGTTGGAGCTATTTCAGTGATGTCTTTCCTGAGTAGATGGTTTGCTATTGCCTGGTTGGTGCAGGAGGGTTCAATGTTCATTTATGGTTTCCAACTTGCCTGCCTCTTAAGCTGGCTATCTTTTTAAGGTTTTTTGGTCTCGGATAAAACCAAGATGTAAAAGGGTTTCAGGCCCTTGCTTGTTCTTGTTGTTTGCAGCCTGTGTTGTATTGCAGATCTTTGATGGCTATTATTGTTTGGCTACGAATGATTTGCTGATTGTTTTCTATTAGCAACTTGCCTTTGATTGTTCTGGGTTTCAAGATCCCATCAAAACCTGCTTTTTACCCCTAATAAAAAACAATTCAATACATAATATAAATAAATACAACTAAAAGATGTATAAAGCCTTCATAATATTCATTGTGTTCAAACATACTTATCCAAATCTAAATAAACTAGTTTTACTTTAATTTTATTTTTAATTATTGATTTAAAATATTAACAATTATTGATGTACTTATTTCTATAAAAATATTTTATTTGTGTTATGTATTGAATTATTAAAAACAAGTCTATTGAAGTGTAAATAAAATGGTTTCTCTTCAATTTTACTTTTAATTAGTGATTTTAAAAATTTAAAAATCATAGATATATATTTTTATTTAAAAACGTTTTATTTGGATTATGTATTGATTTGTAATATTCATTTAAAGATTAATTAATTATATTGTTTTTTATTGTTTAAATTATGATGTTATTGATTTTTATTTTAAGAGTATAATTAAATTTTTTATGTTAGGTAATGCATAAACAATAATTTGATCATCTTAGATCTAAAATATAAATCAAAAGGTATAGATATATAATTTTCAAAATTACATCTATATTTAATCTCTTATTAAAACCAAATTTCATATAAATAAGTGGAACTATTAAGTATCTTTAATATATAATAAATTATGTGTTCGTGTGTGTGTATATATATATATATATATAATTGTACCAAGTATTGATTAATTGAGCCAAATCAAATTTAAATAGAAGCTTCCACCCAAAATATTATAAATCCTAAGGGCAAGGATGACATGAATGTGTATGGGGAAAATACTACACTTTCATTGTGGTAGAAGTTAGGTACTTTATATTAGTATAAATTCTTGTAAATGAATTAATGTTGAAAATTACTCTCTAAAATTTAAAAAATAATGCTCAGTAATTAATCGTCTGAATAAATTTAATGTAATTAATCTCCAAATTCATCCCACTATAACATAAACATCAAATTCATAACTCAAAAATATTACATATTATAAAATATTCATTTGAATTGTTCTAAATTATCAAATCATCATATCCCATATAACAAAGTTAATTAATCTAAACTATTTTTTATTTTAATGGATTACTAGTCTAAGCTTAAGAAAAGTTTATTTCCAAAATTGTCCATATTTTTCTCAAAAACTCTAAATATCTCCAAAATGGCTCACAAAAAGATGAAATGCTTGTGATATGGTAGGAGACATCTAGACATTATAGGGATGGTTGGGGATGTCTAAGACATCCCTTAACCATCTAGGGGACTTCTAGGAATCCCCAACAAAAATCATATATTTGCATGTTTTTATAAAACATTTCAATTCATGAAAAACGATCTTGGAAGGGGTGTGTGTACCACACACCATGCCATTCCCCATACCCAACCCTAAAGTGCCTAGAAGTGAAAAGTAAGAAAAATGTTTAAATTTTTTATTTCATCTCTACTAGCTATGAGGTTTCATCTCTCATTCTTAGTTGTTTGATTAGTTTGAAATATTGTATTGAGACAATATGTGGCTAAGGTCATCACTCTCGAGTATTTCTAATTTAAGTTAAAGTAATGGACATTAGCAAGGGTTGTAAAGTCTAAGATTAAACCAACATTAACAATTTATTGAACATAAAAATAATTCAAAGAAAGACACAAACTCTTAATAAAAATACAAATAACATAATAATTTAAAGAGGAGTGTAAACACTTAACAATAAATTAAAAAAGTTAATAATAATGATTTTTATACCATTTTAAAAAAACTATAAGAATAAAAATCATCTTTATAAGACTTAAAACAAGAGCATAATTACTAAATGTTAATCTAAAAGAGTTATAAGTATTAAGTTTAAACAAATCTTAAAAGATTACAAAACATTCAAACAATTATATAATAATGTGATATTTTATTAAATATATTGTGGATGGTGTTCCTTATACTTCACTCAACAACAAACAAATATTAACATGGTTAGTCACATTGAGCAAACAAGAACAAGCATCCCTATGAAATTTTCCTACATACTTAATAATGAAAACCAAACAACAAAAGATGAAAGAAACCAATGCAAGCATGTAAAAAAGCATGTTCACACCTATCCCATAGTGGATTGGTGCTACTTTGATATGGAAAATAGCCCTTTCCCAATCCCTTGATAAGCTTGATGATGGATGTGTGATGAACAAAATGGTAAGAACCTAGCTATGATGGAGAAATGCTATGCTAACTTGGACAATATTGTGAATAATAACCTTGCATGAAATTGTGGATTCTCAATCAATAGAGAAGGACTCTATTTATAAGGAAGAAGGGTTGAAGAGTGAAGAATGGGGAGAATGTGGGATTAAAATTTGGACCAATGGTTGATGCCACTTGTCAACATGCTAACGAATCTTAGAGGAGATGTGCTCACACATGTGTGAGCACATTTGGGTAGGTGGAATGTGTAAGAAGAATGAATTCCAAGAGGTGGCTTGTGTAAGAGGAGGTGTAAGATCCCTTAATGTAAAGCTGGCTCAAGAAAGAGGACATGTAAGATCCTTTAATGCCAAGGTGGCTCATAAAGAGGACAAAAGTCCTTTGGGAGGGAAAAGTCAAGTGGGTGGAATATTTAAAGAATATGCTATTTTTTGAATGAAAATAGGGTAATTTAGTAAATCAAATAAATTGATTTACATGTGCAACTTGGTTATTTGACCAAGGTTGACTTACCCTAGGGTGGAGTTAAAAGCTAGATGAATAGGGGATTAGTGTTAGGAGTTAATTAATCTAGGATTAATTAACTGAGGTGAAATTAGTTGATATATGACATTTGATTTAAATGTTTGGGTTTATTTAAATCAAATGAGAGGATGTTAGAACTTTAGGATTTTAATTAAATAAATTCATTTATTTAATTAAAGAAAGAACATTAGGATTTTAATTAAATATATTGGTTTATTTAATTAAAGGAAGAACATTAGGATTTTAATTAAATATATTGGTTTATTTAATTAAAGGAAGAACATTAGGATTGACGATGATGAAATAATCTGATAAAGTTCATTATTTGATTTGAGGAAATTTAATGAATTTAATTAATTAAATAAAGATTATTCAATTAATTGGTTAGTGTGAAGTGATTAAGGAAGAATCAGTGTTAGTTAATCAAATCAAGCGCATGATGTCGATCAAGATATTTTGAGTGTCTACATATATAAATAATTTATAAAAAAACTAAAGATAAAAGATATATAAATAATATATAAAAAAAACACTAAATATAATATAAATTAAAAATATAAAAGAAATTGTTAAACAAAAAATTATTTAAATAAGAATATAACGTTTTGCTAGGTACACAAATAATTTAAAGACAGTGTTAACAATTTTTTAGAATAACAAAATTGTCAACGCAAACACAATTCAAATAAAAATTAAACATTTTTTGAAAAATTATTAAACTCGATTGTAAATAAAAATCTTTAAATACAATTAGATCAATACAAACTCTAAAACAATTTAAAAAAAATAAAAACTAAATTTAAATCACTTCTAAATAATTTAAAACAAAGTAAATTGTTTTACTATTCTTAAATCAAGAAAAATAACTTGCATTGGGTGGTATTACTATACGCAAATATTTATACATAAGAACTTTCATGTTAATTATGCGCCTGTTGTATGAGACTTATTTTGTACTCGAGAATACATAATGCCAATGCTATCAGTTATGTACTTTTCTACATGGATGGGCATGATGCGACATATCCATGCCTTGGTGTATTTACGAGGCTCGATAGCCACTGCCCCCTGCAGGCCCCTAGGAAAGCCATGGCCGGTAACTTTAGGCTGATTGACAACTATTTACAAGCCGTTTGATTGCCTTTGTTTAACTGGCGACACCTTTTGAAATTCTGAAACCCATTTTTCTCCTTCCCGACAGATTTTTTCAACCCTTGCGAAATGTTTTCGACAGCCTTCAAAATTCCGCAGTAGTGTAGTTTCCAATATTTTAGTAGTGACTTTGAATTTTTCTTGGTGATGATGTTAGATTTTCTTGGCAACGTCAAATTTTCCATCTAGAGAATATTCAAACAAAATATTTCGTCAATTTGGGAATACTGACGACCATTTTTTCCTAGGGGGTCAAATGTTTTTCTAACCATAGGGAATATTCTATGAACTATTCTTGTTAAGGTCATGCTGACATCAATATGGTGTCATTTGTATGGATGCTGATGTTAGCATGGTGTCATTTACATGGATGTTGACGTCAGCATGACATCATTCGTACAGATAGCTAGCAAGGGCCCCTTTGACCCCTTCTTTGGCCTCCAAGGAGCTATTTTTTTCTTTTGGCCATAACTTGGGCATACGATATCATTTTTCAACAAACGAGATATTGTCAGAAAGTTGGTTCTGCCAAATTTCTAGTTTTATGGGTCTCATCACTTGTTTTTTTGTTGGTGCATTTTATAGCCTATTGAACTCAAAGGTGTTGTTTTCAGTCCCAAGCTCATAACTTTTGACCAATTTCTCTGTTTTTCATGATCTTGACAATGTTGGAACCATCTTTCAGAGCTCTTCACATCTATCCATGCATTTTTTCTAGATCTATCTCTAGATATATTTTATTAAGATTTTTGTGTTTTCACACTTTGGTGAATTAATTGGACATCTTAGCTCCTGGAAACTTGTTGTTTGCGTGGGATGATTTGTTTTTGGCTGTTCTATATGTATTTCTAGTATTCTATCCTATTTAGGCATTGTAGACATATTTCATTGATTCTCATTTGTGATTGTCCTTGATGTCAAACTTCTCTTCAGATTCAATTGATTCTCTCAGTTGATTCTATGATAGGTTAAATTCTGAATGGTGATTACTTCTTTGGCAAAGTATTTTTATTTGTTACCTTGGTCCTTGGCAAGATAAATTTGTGACTTCATTTTATGTGGACTGCTTGGACATTGGTTTTTTGCAAGATTGGATTTCATTTTGTTCTAAGCCTTATGAGTGCTTTC
>VDFB02192787.1:0-24547 GCA_007258455.2 Sequoia sempervirens
AAAGAAAGAAGGGCTCACTGCTAATGGCTCACTACAAGATTACATAAAAGAAGAAAGAAGAATGTTACAGTAAGAAATCCATCTCAAAGCAACAGAAAAATCCACCACAACATCACCAACACATTCACAACCTTTTACGAAGATTGTAGACACCTTTTGTTCATTGCTTCTAGTAATCTAGCTCATTAATGCTTGAGCGCATACAGTCATACTTCCTGGCCTCTAAATTCACATCACACACTCGCCATCATCCACCATCAACACAACCTTATTTATACCTTCTTCAACCTTGAAAACATTCTCCGATGTCAGCTATGCACCTCAACCATGTGAATTCAGATTAGGTCGGCACCAAAACATTCCCACAGTGGAAAGGAATGAAAGAAGACCACATCACACCTTAATGCATACCCAAATAATACATATACACCATGCCACACTTCCATAATCACTGAAGAAAATTCATAATTAGTGTAAACACCTAAGGTTGGTTGAACCTATGTAAACATCATTAACATTTAAGTACATCTTCCAAAGATGAATCGTGAACCACACACAACACTTGAACACAATATAAAATATTCCACAAACACCCTGAAATCAAACAAATTCCTTCATAACAAATTTCACTTGAAGAATGTACACACCCAATACACTTAGAGAACATTCCATACACTGTAACTCACGAAACCACCTTGTAGAGCACCAAACCATGAATAACTTCAACTAAAGGTAAATATGAACCTTATTAGCACACTTCTAAAATTGCAAGACCAAAAACCAAACTACAGAGAAATGCGAAGCAAAACCATTTCTCCTAGAGAACATTGCAACACAATTCACATTGGTGAACAAATCTTCTTTTGTACAACTATCCAAACTAAGAAATTTTGGATATAACATCTATGAAAACCTTTGATCAACATATCCAAACTACACAAGAAAATCTTCAACACAAAATAAATGTGGAGCAAAACCAGAACACCACTCTATATGCCAAAACACCTCTACAACAAACTGTTTTCTCTTTTATTCAAATTTTCTCAAAGGAACTTGGAAACCAAGCACCAGAAACACATTATCATCAACTTCACCACTTCCATACATAAACTCAACCATACACCTATAAACATAATCTTATCAAAAACACTAGAGGTTGACACTAGTAGCACTTACTAATGACAACATAATGAAACTAATCAAACCATCATCACAAATTCTCAACCATCACTAGTTTCCATCAATGACAACACCAACATAATCTTGTTGAAATTAATGACAACACCAACTACTTATTTTTGCAACAGAATTATGGCCTCTCCTAGTATTCACCTACCCACCATAATGTGTTGGCACAATCAATTCACTCCCACAAGGTATAAAAGAAAAAATATGGCTCTTAACACATTCTCGCTACTCTCAAATGAAGCATTTTACAAGAATGCATTCATTGTTAACATGGTCAAGTAGTCTAGATTTGATATAAATTTGGATAGGTTACTATAAAGGGACCCAAAATCTACTTTTAGGTTCAAGTGAGATATTCCTAGGTGCCACAGTTTGAGAGAACAAGCAAGAAAAATTTTGGTAACTTTTTTCTCTCAGAGCTCTTAAGAGACTATCTCAATGTAACATAGTTCAAAATAATCAAGAAAATTGGGGTAAAAATATAGACTTACCTAGCATTCACTAGGCTACCTTGACATTTAGGCATAATCAACTTGGTCCCACAAGGTGTGAAATAAAAAATATGGTTCTTGGCAAATTTACACTACTCTCAAATGAGGCATTTTACAAGAATGCATTCATTGTTGTCATGATAAAATGATTTAGATTTGACATAAATTAAGATAGGTATGATATAGGGACTTGACATCCACTTGTAGGTGCAAATGAGGAATTCCTATGTGCCACGAATTGAGAGAACAAGTAGGTGAAATTTTGATGACTTTTTCTCATAGGTCTCTTAAGAGACAACCTTAGTGCATGTAGCCTAGATGACCCAAAACACCTAGGGAATGAAATGGGTCCTTCCCTAGCATTTAACAACCCACCCTGACTTGTTAGCATAGCTAGTTTGGCCCCATGATATAAGGAACAAAAAATATGGCTCTTGGCACATTTACATTGCTCTCAAATGAGGCATTTTACAAGAATGTACCTATTGTTGGTATGGTCAAATGGTCTATATTTAATAAAAATGACATGCATTATCATAGATAGACTCAACATCTACTAATAGGTATAAAAGAGACATTCCTAGGTGCCATGTTTTGAGAGAACAATAAGGAAAAGTTTGGAAACTTTTTGCTCTTAGGGCTCTCAAGAGACTATCTCAATGCAATATAGCTTGGAAGGATCAAGAAACTTGGAGAATGAAACAAGGCCTACCTTATCATTCACCTATCCATCCTGACATGTTCATGTGGTTGGTTTGGCACCATGATGTAAAACATGAAAAAATATGGCTCTTGACAAACATTATGTTTAACATAAATGAGGTATTTTATAAGAACACATTCTTTATTTGCATTGTCAAATAATTTTGAGTTGAAAAAAACTAAGAGAACTTATTTTGAAGGTGACATCTAAATTTAGGTTCATCTAAAATATTACTATGCCCCATGAACTCTGGGAACTTCTTTGTTAAAGTTTGGTAGTTTTTTGCTTTTGAAGTCTCTTAAGAGACTTTTTCAAAACTTTGTATCCTAGAAGGATCAAGACACCTCTAGAATAAAATCTGTACTCCTCTATCATTCACCCACCCACATCAATATATTGGAATATTCAATTCAACCTCATGACACTAAGAATAAAGAATATGGATATTAACATATTACATCACTTTCAAATGAGGGATTTTATAAGAATGAATTTGTTGTTTGCATAGTCAAATGATTTTATGTTGAGAAACCCCAAAGAGGTTATTGTGGAGGGCATTGTTATACACCTATAGGTCCAAACAAAAAATTCTTAGGTCTCACAAACTATGAGAACTATTCCATCAAAATTTGGTAGTTTTTTCCTCTTAGGTATCTTAAGATACTTTGGAGGAACCTTGTAGCTCTTGGAAGGATCAGAACACTTAGGGAACAAAATAGGGTCTCCCTTAAAATTTACTTGCTCACCTTGATGTGTTGGCACAATCAATTTCACCCCACAATATGAAGAACAAAAAATATGGATATTAACACATCAACAATCCTCTCATATGATACATTTTACAAGAATGCATTTATTGTTTGCATGGTCAAATGATTTTGAGTTGACACAAATTAAGAAAGGTTATTATGGAGGCACTTGGCATCCACCTACAAGTCTACACAAAATATTCTTATTCCCCATGAACTCCAAGAATTACTTTGTAAAAGTTTGATAATTTTTCCCTCTCAATTCTCTAAGTGATTTTTTTGGAACCCTGTAGCCCAAAAGGATCAAGACACATGGGGTTGTCCTATTTAAGACTATTATGACAACCCTCTATATGGTTGTACAATATTCATATTTTCCTTATTTTTCTCTTTGATATGTTTAGTATCCCTTCACACATCCTAAACAACTTCTAATCTCCATTTTTATGGAGATCTCATGATTTATGGGCTCTCAAATGACATAATAGTAGTCTAGTATGATTATCAAAAAAATAAGCTCTTGAAACCATCATTTTAAATTAATCTATATATTCTTAAACCTTATGATTTGACACCAAAGAAAAATATCATTGTCTTAATAATCTTAGTGTGGTATCATTATACATCTTCTAAGGTGATATTTATGATCATATGACAATGATGAATGTCATAGTAGATCACTCATGCTTTTCATTAGGTTACCTCCAATTCAGCCAAGTAGGGCATTCCAAACTCATAAAAAAAGTGTTTATTAACACTATATTTAATAAATAAACTAAATATTAGTAATAAAATTATAAAATATTAATATTAATAAGTTTTTAAAATTTAAATTTTCCTAATTTTGGCATCAACATGGAAATTGGTCTATTTTGGGCCGACCTGGGCTTCCTTCTTCCCAACAAATGATATATATAGTGCAATCACTTCTTTGAAATAATATTTTTTTGGGAAATTGATTGTTTCAATTTGTATTGTGCTCAACAAGAATGAAACCCCCTAGCATAGGGTAAATTTTCTAAGGTAGGACGAAGACCCTAGCCTCAACTCTAATATTTCACCATTTCTTATATTAAAAATTTATGAAGCTAAAGAAAAGTCCTTTTCTCTAGGTCAATACTAAAGCATAAGTAGTATGCAAGAAGCCATTCCATGATCAAAATAGGTAGTCACTACTGTGAAGGAGGATTTGGTACTAGTTTTAGACCAACACCCATCACTAGCAAGGATTAGAAGGCTATTCAGACTCAATGCTTAACATTTATTAAAATTTGTAGGCTGAATAAGGGGAAATTTAGAGCACTTGACCTATCGCCAACCTTCTATTCCTAGTGCCAACCATTATAGGGGATTTTGAATTTTTTTTGGGGGAAATCTTAGGGTTTTGACCCAATTGCTAGCACAAGCCCTTGTGGAGACTTTAGAGGTGATACCTAGGTGTTTAACCTTGTCTACAATAGATGCAAGGATTTTCCAATTGTAAATATGGTACTATACATTTTGTAACATGCCTAATGTGGACTATTTATTGCTAGCAACATTGTTAATTTTTTCTATTTTATCTCTTAGCATATTTCATGTTTGCACTTATATAATTGGGTGATTCTCAAACCTTTTATTTTCTACCAATAGTGAATAGTTAAAATCTAATCTATTCATCCAATCTAGTGGAAGTGGGGTCAACAATTTTTTTAGATTTATGCCTGATTTGAAGATTTTCATTAATATTTTGCACACTGATTGATTACAGTCTGGTTATTATTTGTACATCTGATTATTTGAGAGTATAAACCCTAGCATTGCAAGTTTTAAATTGTTCAATATACCTAAAAAACCATAGGGATACTACATTGGTATATTCAAAGTCGTTGTGTTATGCCAGCCTATGGGCGTGTGATGTAGATTTATGCAAAAGAGTGATCATGAAATCATGTACCAACAAAGGGAATTTAGGAGAGAGAACATGGAGTGGTGAGCTAAGTTCTTGTTCAAGGAAGAAGACATAGATCATATTCAAAATTTATTGTTAAAAATACAAAAGGATCAATGAAAGTACCCATTTGAAGCCACCAAAATCTTTAACCAATATCAAGGAATGTCTGATAAAATTAAATATGTACTTTTTATTGATGATTATTTGAGATTTCTTGAATTGAGAAATTCAAATAAAAGAGGAATTTATAACTATATAATATGAAAGAGAAAAGAAGAGGAAGATTTATAAATATCCAAGGAGGAGATCAAGGAGCAGGAGCCAAAAGAATCATTCTTGAAAGAATAAGAGCCTAAGATGATGGAACTTGAAATTGTGAAGGGTACGCTAGAGCTAGACTCACAAGAGGAGGTCAATAAATAAGTTGTGATAGTAGAGAAGGAAGAAAAATGGAAGCTATAAGACATCATGGAGCAAGAACAAGAGAAACCCTATGAGCAAGTTGAAGGTGAAGATTCCTTGTTGATTTCTAATGATTGTGTGTACCATCAGAAGACTAATGAAGTAAAAGTGGGAAAGACTTCATTTTTGGGGTATAAATAGTTCAAGTTGAAGGAATATGTGTTGAATCATGTAATATCTTTCAATCTTCCAAATGATGAGTCATTGATTGATTTATTGAGAAACATTGTGGATCTATATACATTTGAGAAGAATATTTTGGTTAACCCTAATCCAAGGATTTTGAGTCACAAGAATGGAGGTGTTGAGAATATCTCAACAAAATCTCCATCGATGAATGAGGATTGGATTTTTTTTGCAACCAAAGGTATGAATTTTTTTTAGATTTTTTGCTTTCTTTACCACTGTAGAATTTTTTTCACCATGGAAAGCATGCAAAAAAAGGTGATAGAGTAAGAGATACAACTTGTAGTCTAGGACATGTGGACTCTTTGATTCATGTTTACGATTATTTTTCTATATAATATCCACATGATATTTTTATGGTCAAAGTGGATAGAGGCATTTGGGTTGAAGGAAAGTTTATGAGGGAATATATAGGGTTGGTTGTACATCCTAACCACATTGTGAAGGATCAAAATTCATGATTCATATATCACTCTTGGGACCTAAGTACCACACTTGAAGACAAGATCATGGGTAATGAGAAAATGGAGATGGTCACCTCAAGGTGTTTGAAACTATATGAAGGTAAGAAAAATAGGTATCATTTTGATGTTCAATATTTTGTGACTAATTTTGGTATGGTGTTTTGGGTATCAAGCTTCAAGCAAGTTGAAGGGCTGATGAAGTATGAGACACTACAAATTCCTAGCATCATGGGAGCAACACAATTGCTTAGAACTTTGGGTGAACAAGGGATATGAAAGGAATTATATTCATGGATATTGGAGGGACCAATAAAATATGGAGCTTGAATTGGGAGAATTTAATGGGGGAGTTCACTATGGAGTTATAATCCAAGAGAGAAGAGATATAACCTCAAGGCATTGAAGAAGGAGATCCTAAGGTTTCCATGGACATATGGATGAAAGATAATTTGGTGATAATAATAATATTTTCCAAATGTAAGATGCTTGATCATAATGGTATTTGGTCTATTTGGTTATGCTCAATATTAAAATTTTAAGGTGACCACCAAAGGGGATAATTGTTAAATGGAACTTGTTGGTTGAGGAACACCAATTTGGCATAGTTGGGATGAATATTGGTTGTAAAAGACATGAGCCAAGAGACATTATGAAGATGATTCTAAATTTTAGATATGTTTTGCTCAATATTTCCAACACTCCCCACACTTTTCATACAACCAAAGAAGAGTTTTTGATCATATGGTGGAGGATTATTTAATAAATTACCATCTTTGAAGTTTTCTCAGCTAGTACAGGGTGGTCTCTAGCCTTTACATTTGTGAAATTGAATAAAGGAACTCATTAGATATTGTGTTCCTATTGATAATTTTGATACATTCTTATTTTGGAATGATGGTATCATTCATGAGGGGCTACAAATTGGCAGGTATGAGGAAGATTTCCTTACTTGATTTTATCGTAAGAGGTCTCATCCTTTGGGGATAATAGGTGTCAATATTCCTATAGATATATGGCTTTTGGAAAGGAAAATATAAGAAAAATGTGATTGCAACAACTACCTTCTAGCCCACCAACAATGTAATCTAAACCATATTTCTAGTGGTAAGGCTTGGAGCACCATGGGAAGAGTCTTCTAAGTTCAAGGTAAACATTATAACTTCAACTTAGAGGAGATGAGTAAAATTGTTGGCATGTATTGGTCACATCTTTTTGGAAGGGACATAATATAGATGAAGTACAACAAAAATGAGGTAATACTTTGAGGAATATTGAAAGGAAAACCTAGCATGGTTAAAGTTAAAAGAATGGATGTGAGTGTTTGGAGAAACAAAATCACTCAATGCATAGAGATAATAAAAAGTCCACTCCAAGGTAAAATAATTTTTCATAATAATGTTTGGCTTATTTTGAATATATTCATTATTACACATGAAATATGGCTACCCAATGGGGTAATGGAAAATCAAGAGCTTTTGGGTGAGAGTCATCAACTCAACATGGTTGGTAGAATTTCAGGTAGTGAGAATTATAATCCATGGAGCATGATGAGTGTTGTTAGAACTATTTCCACCAACAATTATTTTTTTCCCTACATAATATTGATAGCCATAAATGAGTTATTAATCGCATGGAGGGCACACTTTCCATATATTGGCATTGATGGGATGTTTTCCTACCACTTTAATACATTTGGTTTTGTAGGGATTTCTAATCATAAAAAGGACAAGATCACTATCCATGATTATTGATAAAAAAAAATCAGCCCCTCCAATGTTCAAACCTTTAAATTTCATGAAGGAATATAAATTTTGTTGTTGTTACATTAATATTAGGTTACTGGAACAACCATTATCAATCATGAATAGAAAAAACTTGGTTCAATTTAAGGGAAAATTCTTGATGGAAGAAGTCAAAGAAGGGTTGCAACTGAAGGGAATCATCATTGTGGCTACCATGGGACCTAATTGGGTAAAATTTTAATTGAAATGTGATTATGTTAATTCACTTCCAAAGGTACAACAAGAAAATGACAAATTTTTAAGGCATTTGGCCCAAGCTATTGCAATGTGAGATTCATGATGGCATGTTAGTGAGAGAGTATCGTTGATTATAGAATGCTTCAAAACAAAGGATATCACAATTAGGTTTGTAGGGTGTTTTTGAACTAAAGATTCTCCATTGGATAGGTGTGAGACCTAGCATCGATGAGAATCACTCCATGATGCATTACCTTGACATAAAGAAGATGGAGCTCCCTTGATTTATCATTGCTCGAGGACAAGAAAAATTTGGGAGGGGATGATTGTCATGTCCCCTCCAAGTCGGCCAACTAGGGCATTCCAAACTCATAAAAAAGTGTTTATTAACACTATATTCAATAAATAAATTAAATACTATAATAAAATTATAAAATATTAATATTAAGTTTAAAATTTGAATTTTCTTAATTTTGGTGTTGACTTGGAAATTGGTCTATTTTGGGCTGATGTACATTTCCTTCTTCCTAGTGGTTGGTATATATAGTGCACTCACTTCTTTGAAAGAACAAATTTTTGGGAAATTGGTTGTTGAAATTTTTATTCTTCCTAGTAGGTGTAAGATGGGGAAAATCAATCTAGCCTAGATAATAGTGACAACCAAAACACCTCTAAGCTAATAACCTCATCCGAATAAGAGAAAGCAATGAAAGCATAAGGAAAATAAAATCCTCAAATCAAAACACTCCCCATGCTTGAACTTGAATCACTTCTCTTGTCTCTCCTTCAACTTTTGCAAATATTCCCTCAGATTTGTAGTCTAACTTGTGCAAATACCTGCAAATTGTAAGCAAGAAAGTTGGAGATAAGTGGCTGTTAAGGCAAAAATGGAGGAGGAAGGCTTCTTTTATAGACAACCATTCGAATGGACGGATGAGATCAATCATCTAGAAAGATTCCAAGATCGACGGATGAGGATTCATGAGATGGAGGTTACAAAATGGACGATCAAGATTAGAGAGAGCCCAGAGGTAATCAACGACCGAGACTCGAAAATGAGATAGTGGAGGGATAATGGTCAAATTAAAAATTGGAAATCATTAATTCATGAGAAAGGAATCTCTTGACAAGTGGATGCACAAATAATTTATTTGTGGGAAAAGGCAAGTGGACATTTAATTAAAATAATTTATAAAATCATTTTAATTAAATAGGAGAATGGGAAAGAGCAATAAATAATTAATTTGAATTAATTATTTAATAAAATAGAGAGTTGGGGGATAACTAAATAATTTTGACAATTATTTAACCATAGAGGAATTAGAGGATAAGTGAATAGTTAAATACTTAATTTTAATTATTTAACTATAGATGAATGATGATAAGAAAATAATTAAATAAATAATATTTTATTTAATTATTGAAGGAGAGGGGTGAATTAGTGACATAATTAATTTATTTAATTGACAGGAAAGAATAAAGCTAAGAATGAATTAATTAAATAATAAAAAATTATTTAATTAATAAAAGAATGTAATCAAGGATAATTAAATAATTAAAATTATTTAAATAGAAAGAATGCGATCAGGATAATTAAATAATTAAAATTATTTAATTATGTGGAGACGAAGACCAAGAAAAATGATGCTCACAGACTAGGACATTTTTTCAGTGTCTACATTTTCCTTTGACATAATGGAGTTCATCATGTTGTGTCAAATAAATTTAGTCATAAGATGCCTCAATGAAAGTAGGGTATAGGTATGCCCCCTCGGGAAAATTTTACAAATTTTAAAAAGTTTCAAATTTTTTGGAAAATTGTCCCAATAAAATAATGTGATAGGAAGGAATCCAACAGTGAAGATGAAATTGATTATCGAAGTTGGTAAGGGGGTCAAATTCAAGATCAAAGTCATCAATAGGATCCTCCAATAGACAAGGCAGAGAGAGAAACCCTAATTTTCAAGCTATAAATAGAAAGTTGAGTGAGAAAAAGGGTCATTTGTGCATTCCCAATTTAGAAATTCTTGGACCTTTAAGTGATTTTCCTGCAAAGATGTCACCTGCTCCAGAGGCCGCCCACCGTGCATATCGCATTCAAAGATATCGCTGTCCTGAAGGAGCGCCCACCCTGGTAAGTACTACAAACCCGCCTTTTAAGTTTTTCATTTTTCGCACATTTAGGTAGGAAAAAATTTAGTAGGCGATTGCGTTGCAAAATTTTGTGACACAATTGTGTGCACATTTAACATAGATGAGAAGCAGTTCACCGCAATCGTCTTGTCGCAACATAATTGACTTAGGGTTAGGGAAGGGGCGTTTGTGTTTTGATGCATAAAGTGGTGCGATGTAACTGAATTTTTGTGTCGCATGTGTGCCTGGGAATGATGCAATCAAAAGGATGTGATGCAAGCATTGTACAATACAACACATTTGAGAGGCGAGTGATGCAATTGCAGTTGTGAGCCAGTGGAAAATGTGTGTGACACATTTGACAAAACAATGATGCAATTGCTTGGTTAAAAAGTTTCCCCAAATTAGGATATTTTGACTTGGTCAACTTAGGTCCAATAGGTCAATTGAAGGTATCAGATTGACATGGTGGTTTGCTTGATGATTTTAGGAGTGTCTACCGCCTATCTATATGCGAGAGTCGAGACTAGATGTTTTTCGGCTATGAGACCAGTTGGTGATGAGGAGAGACAGGCATTGCGAGACCTTGGTTTGTTTTATGTCACCTATATTCCCATTATTAGGGAAAATAGGGCATGATGACAACATTGCCAGAGTGATGGCACTCCAAGACTAGCAATTTTTACTTGTCGATAGGGGAGGTGACAATCACCCTTGAGGATGTATATAGGATCCTGCGACTACCGATTCACGACAAGCAAGTATGTTATGACCCTGCTTGAGGATTGCAGGTGCTCTATGAGTACTATGATTGTGATGATGATGCAAAGCTTGGGATCTAGGGGTATGAGATCAATTGGGAGACCCTTGTAGATAGATATGATAGATATGATTGCATCCTATGCACATTGTTAGTAGGGGTGATGATTCCTGATCGCAAAGGTCACGGTTTCCCAGTAGGCTAGGGAGAGATGCTCGAGTCGATGGTTCATTTTGGTATAGTGTATGCATGGGGACCATGCCTATTACGTATGATTTATTTCCAACTGAATGATATTGCTTACAAGGGAGGACAAAGTTTGAGCTATGGGGTCACATTGCTTACAATATGGGCCTGGGAGCACATAGTAGTGTTCCGACCTTCGGTGTTACGATAGCTGGGAGTTGATGCTCCATATTCATAAATGTATTAGGGGGACCTTACATAGACACATGGGGGATGTTGGATATTGGAGGCACATGTTGGATACATTGGTCAGTTTTATCTGGAGAGCGTACAAAGCATGTGATTTGTGGGTTAGAGAGGATGATCACTTGCCATGGTGTTGACAACCCAGGTATCTTATCAGGCACACAATGCAGAGTTAACAAATTATTGAGATCTATCTCCCAGAGAGGGTTCAGAGGTAGTTTGAGAAGAGATAGGGTGTTCTAGTTGGCACTACAGAGTTTGCACGGTCCTCCCAAGAGGTTCATCTATGGGGCCTTAGATCATTGTTACTATAGCTGAGTAGGAGATTGATGCCCTGCAGTCATTAGATTGGGAGTAGAGAGGTGGTGATGTTGATGTAGGTACTACACCAGAGTATGATTCCTAGTGGTTGATTCATAGGCCAATACCACTGATAGATCCAAAAAAACCAACACTGGTAGAGCATAGAGGTAGGGGCCTGAGAGGCTAGAGAGGTGACAGGGGTCAGAGGGGTGGAGGGGTGGTGGATGGGGGATGGAGGAGGGTGAGGGATGATGGGGGGATGGGTGAGGAGGTCGGGGGCCGACATGGGAGGAAGGGATGGAGGAACGATGGGTCATAAGAGAACTTCTAGGAGACAGGAGGAATGAGAATGGAAGGAACAGAGATGGATCATGACAGGGATGGATGAGCTAGAGGAGGTGGGGGCCGGAGGAGATGTTGGATCTGTAGAGTAGAGGATAGCCATGTTGTAGGCTTGGGTATAGGCCTTAGAGGTAGAGCCGAGGACTATCATAGCAAAGAGGGATGACCTTAAGGCCAAGAGGGACACTATGCAGACTGAGAGTGACCTAGCTATTATTAGTCAACAAAGACAAATCAATGATGATAGAGTTTATGGCCACCTACAGTGGATCTGTCGTCAATTTTTCTCACAAGTATGCCCAGGTCAGCAGGGTCATGCAATATTATAGGGATCTCTATGGTAGAGTGGTACCACTAGAGAGGAGGGATCCCATATTTTTAGAGATTGACAGTGGGTCACGGGGTAGGATTCACAACTGGATGCACAACAGGCGTTCTTAGAGAAGGTCTGAGGGTGAGACTTCAAATGCAAGACATGCCACCCTCTATGATAGGCCGTCCACCACAGAGCACAGGGCTAGAGAGGCACGGCACATGGAGGACATGGGATCAAGATAGTTCAGGCTAGGGCCTCTTTTTTATGTATTATGTTATACGAACACTAATTTTTGATTATCGAGCTTGCGAGCTCCATTTTTATTGGACACGACACATCTTGACATTATACCTATGGCACTTATTTTTTTGAGTGATTATATGATATGATTTTTGGTGGCGGTTTATGATATGCAGTGTTATATGATTATGCTTTATGTTTATGATGATGTTATGCTATGGATGTTCATGTTGTGGTTATGATGTCTATTCATGCATTTTATATGATGATGTGATAGTTTAATATGCTTTGTGATTATGCTTTTATGATTATGTTATGAATGTTTATTCCCCTTATGATATGTGTGGATGATAAATGTAGTATGGATGACCTAATTTGATAGATGCGTTGTGATATGATGATGTGATGCATTTATGATTATGGATGTTTATACCATTACGATATTATGACTAATGGATGCAATAGAAATGTGTAATGTTGTGAATGTGATATAACATGTAAATGCAATTAAAGTTAATGTAATGAAATGCGTATATGATAATGCAAAATGTGATGATTAAGAATGTCTAATATAAATGCAAAATGTGATGCGTAGTATGGTATGCCATGTTATAATGTATAATACATGATGTTATTGATGTGATGCAATGTATATGAAATGTAATGCAATGTGATGTGGAATGTAATGCTATGCAATATGATGGATGGAAATGAACTATGATTCAATGTACAATGAAATGTCATATAATGTCAATTCAATATGGATGATTTCTATGTTTTTTTGTATTTTATTGTGCAAATATATGTGACTTAATATAATAAAGCTGCCTATGATGGAAATTCTTTCTATGATGCTTTCTAATATGATTATGTACATAAGATGTTTTTGTGTGTCACAGGACTCTATCAAGATACAGATGGAAGAAATGTTAGCATGAAAGAGATGGATGTTAGTGTGAAAAAGGACAAAGGACAAAGGAGATGGAATGTTAGACAAGAAATGATAAGGGACCAACTTTCATTCTTTTATATTTATCATCATTGGGTGTCAAGATTGTCACAAATGGAACACAAAAACCATGGTATAACATAGAACAAGGTGTGCAAGGTGACCATTTGTGAGAGACAAACAATCAAAAAGACAAAGCCAAAAGACAAGGAATTCCTCAGCTCATACTAAGGACCCAATTATCCTAGTCATATTGCCAAGAAAAACCACAAACAACAAGCAAAGAAAAGAGGTCATGATCCATCATTGTTCCTCTAAATCCTTTTGGACATCCTCGAGGTAACTAGTAACATGACCAAGAACCAATCAAAAAGATAAGACAAATCCAGACCAACAAAGTGTTTGCTAGAGAGATAGTGTTTTCCAATAATATTGATAAGATTGTTTGATATGATTGATTAGATTGACCAAGATGACTGAATTTGATAGGTTGGTTGACAAGGATTGATTGACAACTTGACAAAGGTTGACTAGTTGACTTGATTTATTGCACCTGGTTTAAGGAAGGATACATCCTGGTTAAGGCAAGATTAATTGACTAAGATGACAAGATTGATTGAGTTGATAGAGTGTGATTGATATGATCGTTCAATGTGATGATGCCTATTTTCAGAAAAGACATATCCTGTTGGAGGCATGTAACACATATGATAAAGTTGACCGAGTGACCATTGTTGATAAAGCACCTAATTGCAAGAAAGACATATCCTGCTTAAGGTGAATGACCAAATTGACCAAAGACAAAGTCTAATCTTAGGAAGGACGCATCCTGATAAAAGACAAGAGATAGGACTGAATGATACAAATGACAAAATGTCCCATTCCAATACAAGATCAATGAACAAATTAGTTGATTGACGATAAGATGATTGAGTGATTGAAGATGAAAGATTTTGTTGGTTATGTTTGCCTATTGATTCATGATTTGGTTTAAATGATGATTGCTTGCGGACCAAGAACAAGACCAGACTCGAAAAACCCTAAAGGACTGACCTAGGGCCTCGGGGGATCATTGATTGACGGGCCTTGCATATGTTATACACACAAAGACCTTGTAGTTCAACATGACATGACCTTATTTTAGTTGACAAAAGACTGAGTCATGATTTTATTTGGACAACCTAAAAGGACTGATCTAATGTCTCAGGGGCATATTTAGGATGAGCCTTTCCTATGTAGCAAATGCATAGAGACAACGTAGTTTGACCCTACTAACACAAAATAACTCAGACTCGGACTGTGAATGTGACTCTGTTCTTGGAAGTTTTGATGTTTTGGATTTTGAGGTTTTATGTTTTTTTTGGATTTTGATGTTTTATGATTTTTTTTGGATTTTTGATGTTTTATGATTTTTTTGGATTTTGATGTTTTGAGTTTGATACCATATGTTATTTCACATGAAGACGTAAGTCAAGGAATTTCCCCTAGTCAGGTATAAGACCAACTTATTATGCATGAGGGGATCAATGGATGAATACGAATGATGGTCATGAAAGCGAAGGATACTAAATGTCGGTGGTTCTCAGGCCATGAGAAGGATGACAAAGCTTTATTATGGATGGGTACAAGTGGATGAGTGAAGGGAGGAAGACTAGGTGGAGTGATAGTAGACAAAGGAGCATAGACTGACTATGCATGGAGCCTGTTTGTTAGGTTTTTGCCATGGTACTTATCCAAAGAGCCACCAAAGTGGTTTTCACTTTTGGACAAATTATTTCTCTTTACTATTTTCTTGATTTTGTTTTTCATTTTTTTGATTTTTTTGTTGTCACCAAGATGCCTGTTTGCCAGGTTTTCATCAAGGTGACCATTTTTTTGATTTTTTTGCTTTCACCAAGATGCCTGTTTGCCAGGTTTTCATCAGGGTGACCATTTTTTTGTATTTTTTAACTTTTTGAAGGGATACTCTAAGAATCAAGTGTAGTACTTGTGAAGGTGTATGCTGTTGATAGGTTCAAGAAATGGTTCTCCTTTAGGAGTAAAGAGTTGATAAGCACCAGATCCATATGATGTTGTGATGATATAAGGGCCTAACCAATTAGGTTCAAAATTTTTGGGCTTCTCTCATTTTGCTTGATTCTTCATATTTTCTTTCAGGACTAAGTCACCAGTGTCAAAGCTTCTAGGTTAGACTTTCTTATTGTAGTCGCGTCGAAGGCGATTCTGATATGCTTGCAAATGTGTCAAATCATTCTATCTCTTTCCATCCAATAACTCTAGCTCATTTAGACAGGATACACAATATTCTTCTTGATCATCATTCATTGTATAGATTCTCATAGGGATGGGAACTCGACCTCTATAGGAAGTATGGCTTCAAATCCATAGACAAGAGAGTATGGAGTGGCTCCTATAGGGGTGCGACCATTGGTATGGTAGGCCCATAAATCAAGATTGAGTTGGAGGTGCCAGTCACGACCAACATCATTGACAATTTTCTTTAAAATTTTTAGGATGGTCTTATTAGATGCCTCAACTTGGCCATTACACTGGGGGTAATACAAAGTGGCAAAATGGTGTTGGATATGGAATTTTTCACAAAGTTCATGGACATCCTGATTCTTGAAGGGGAGACCATTTTACGTAATGATGGACTGTGGGATACCATAGTGACATATAATGTAGTTCAGGATGAACTTGGCTATTTGATTTCCAGTAATGTAGGTAATCGAAATGGCTTTAATCCATTTTGTAAAGTATTTAGTAGTGACAAGGATAAACTTATGTCCATTAGTGGAGGTAGGGTGGATCTTTCCTACAAGGTTGAGTCCCCATTAAGAAAATGGCCATGGTGACGTAAGCGGCTGTAGTTCCTAAGCTGGCGCATGTATAAGATCTCCATGAATCTGACACTAGTGGTATTTCTTCACAAAGTGATAGGCATCATGTTCCATTATAGGCCAATAATATCTCGTCCTTATGAGCTCCTTAGCTAGGGTTGGACCAGAAAAGTGAGCTCCACATATATCATGATGTACCTCTTGTAAGGCTGTTTGTGCTTTATTTGAGTTGAGACATCAGAGGAGGGTACTATCTAGGTTGCAACGGTAAAGGGTATCTTCGATGATGACATATTTGGATGCTTGTCAAATAAAGGTTTTGCGTTGGTTGAGGGACAAGTCTGGAGGGATAATTTGGTCATGCAAGTAATTGTAAATGTCTTTGTACCAAGGAGATTTAAGACCAACAAGTTCACACACAAGTTCGGTTTCAGGGACATTGAATGTAGGGATCAACAATTGTTCTACCAAGAACTCATATTGTGATGCATTGTTAGGAATGTCCAAGAGAGATCCAATTGTAGTCATTGCATCAACTACTTTGTTTTGGATTCTTGGTATTTGTTCAAATGTAATGTTATCAAAGTACAATATGAAGCTATCAACCATGCACTTGTAGGGCATCAATTTCTCATCCTTGGTGTCATAATAATCATTAACTTGCTTAATCACTAACTAAGAGTCACCATAGACTTGAAGTTCCTTAATTTTCCATTTTATTGCCATTCAAAGTCTTGTCAATAATGCTTCGTACTCAGCTATGTTATTAGTGCATGGAAAGGCTATTTAAAATGACTTAGGAATGGAATCTCCTTGAGGTGTGATAAACAAAATATCAAATCCTAAACCATGAATTGTGTAAGATCCATTGAAGTATAGTTTTCATGTTGTTGGTGTTTCTATGATAAAGATTGATTCATTTGGGAAATTGAATATTAGAGCATGGTCTATTTTTACTGGTGCATCCGCAAGTTGGTCAACTATCACTTATCCTTTTATTGCTTTTCAGTCAATGTACTCAATGTCATACTCACTTAGGATCATAACCCACTTAGCCAGTCTTCCTGTCAAAGCTACAATGCTGAGAAGATATTTTAGAGGATCAATTTTGGCAATCACTTTTGTCTTGTGATTTAGCATATAATGTCTCAATTTTTGGGCTGCAAATATAATTGCTAGACATGCTCATTCAATAGGGCTATAGTTCAATTCATATTTGACTAAGGTATGACTGATATAATAAATTTCTCATTCCTTTCCATCATTGTCATTCTGTGCTAACAATGCCCCTAGTGTAGATGTAGTTGTTGTCACATGCAATATCAAATGTCTTCCGTCAATTGGAGACATAAGAACTGGTGGAGTCAATAAATAATTCTTGATCTGATCAAATGCTTCTTGAATTTTTTTTGTCCAATTGAAGGGAATTCCTTTCCTTAATAGATGTTGAAATGGATGGATCTTGTTTGCTAGTTGAGCAATGAACCTACGAATTGATTGTAATCTACCCTATATTGTCCTTAACTAATTGATGTTGGTTGGTGGTGGCATGTCTAGGATAGCTTTTACTTTGGTAGGATCAACTTCTATTTCTCTGTGAGAGACAATATATCCTATGAGTTTGCCTAACTGGACCTCGAAAACAAATTTCTTTGGATTTAACTTGAGTTGGTACTTTTCAAGTCGTGTGAAAATCTTGTCTAGGACTGCTAGGTGTCCGCTTAGTTCTAGAGATTTTGAGAGAAGGTCATCAATATAATCCTCCATAAGTACATGCATATAATCATGAAAAATAGTAGTCATGGCTCTCTGATATGTAGCTCCAACATTTTAAAGCCCAAATGGCATGAAATTCCAATAGAAATTTCCCCAAGTGCATGTGAAGGATATTTTCAGTTGATCTTTAGGAGCAATTCTTATATGATTATAACCTGAGAATCTGTCCAGAAGTGATAGCATTTCATATCCAACAATAAGGTCTACTATGATGTCAATGTTTGGTAAAGGGAAATCATACTTAGGACAAGATTTGTTGAGATCTCTGAAATTTGTACATACTCTGATTTGACCATTTAGTTTGGTGATAGGAACAAGGTTTGATATCCAATCTGCATAATCAATTAAGCATATGAATCCAACATCCAAGAGTTTCTTCAGTTCTACCTTGACCAAGAGTGCAATCTGTGGGTGCATTTTTCTCAACTTTTGTTTATATGGTTTAGCATTTGGTAGTAGTGGTAGGTGATGTAGAACAAGTTTGGGACCCAATCCAGGCATATCAACATATGACCATGCAAAGTTAACTTGTCTTTTCAAAAAGAATGCTATAAACTTAGGCTTTTCCTTAATGGTCAACGATGCTACTAACTGTATGCTTATGGAATTATCTTGTGTACCAATGTTTACTTCTTCTGTTTCTTCTATAAGCAACGACGATATCTATTAGTCTATAGGGAGACTATCCAGTCCTACATCCTCGGGTGCCTCAGAGAGGTTTTCACCTTCAGATACGTCCTTTATTTTTACTTTTTCATAGTTAGCAGGTGCCTTTCGGTTTTCACCTGAAGACCTATTATTTTTATTTTTACTTTTGTCATTTTCACTTTTGTGACTAGAGGAAACGACAACCTCACCAAAGTATGCTGCATAATTGAGTTCTATGGAAAATCCAACCTTATGATCCCCACTTGGTATTCCTTCATGAAGTCCCATGAACTCAACGATGGCTTCGTCGTTCTTGAAAGTGTCCAAACTTGGTGGTTCCTGTTGATCCCAATCTATAAGTTGTGGGTAGACAATGGGTAAGCCATCATCGGTACTATCAAGGGTCATGGTGTAGGTAAATAGGGTAAAGAAGAAGATGGAGTCATCGGGTTACCAAGAGGTGGAATCAACAGTTTCCCATAAGTTTGATCCATTATTCTCTTTTCAAGGGGACCTTTGGATGGGGACTAGGCGAGGGACCAACTTTAAACATTTTGTTAAATATTTCCTCAAAGGTAGGCTCACTAGGTTCTCTAAATATTTCCTCAAGGTAATGATTGTTGATGGATATATTGGATTCCAAATCCCATTCCCATTCATTAGAATCAGAGTTAGTATAGGAGTCCTCAGATGTCTTGATTTTATTTGAAGCATTAACAGTCTCACTTGAGGGTAACCCGATACCCTGAATAGTCACTTTTACTAGTAAAAACCCCAACCCTTGATTCGATTGATGGGCACTTGACATTCAACAATTCCTTTTAGATTTGTGCAATACTAAAAGGATTGGGGTTGCTTGGAATAGTAATTTCAATGCCATTGTATGGGAATTTGAGGCATTGATGGTAGGTGAGGGGATAGCCCTCATGGAATGAATCCATGGGCAGCCAAGGAGAATATTGTAGTGCAAATCTAGATCCAAGACATGGAATATGTGTTCTATATTGCTGGGCCAACTCTTATAGGAAGCAAAATTACGCCTTCAGATGAATGCTCAACATCATCATAAGCTTTAATCACAATTTTCTTGGTTTGGTCTATACAATTCTCAGAGTATCCCAATGCTTTCACTAATTTTAGTTAGCAAATATTTAGACCTACTCCACCGTCTACTAGGACTTGTTTGATCTTTTGTTCATTAATGCATACTTCAAGGTGTAGGGGGTCGTTATGATCAGATTTTGGTGCGGAAAAGTCTTGCTCAGAGAAGGTGACATGGTGTGGCATAGCTAGGTATCCAACCATGGCTTGAAATTCATTGACGTCTAGGTTAACGGGTACAAATGCTTCTTGCAATGCTTTATCAAGGATGACTTTGTGTTGTGGTGATATTTGAAGGAGCTCTAAGATAGAAATTTGTGTGGGGGTTTTTCCCAACTGATCTAGGAGATTGTACTAACCTTTTGGCTGTGAATTAGAAGGTCCTGAAATAGTTATCTTGGTTCAGAAAGTGGTAACATCACATTCTAAATTTGGCTTGTTTATAGTACTGGTGGTAATGCGATCATCAGAGGGTCTCACATTAAGGATGATAGTGTTGTAATTGTGCTTGATGGTGGCATAATTGGCATTATTGTTGTTCCCTAAACTGGAAGATTTTCCTTTGTAATGGTCTTGCAAGGGAGTCTTAAATATGGTATGATCAACATTGGTTTTTCCTTGTGAATCTCCTACCGATATGGTCCCATTTTCAATGAGGTCTTGGATAATATTCTTGAGTGTCCAACATCTATCTGTTTTGTATCCTTTTCCACGATGATATTCACAGTATTCGTCTTCTTTCCACTAATCAGGTTTGATCAAGGAGGGTTCATGTTTTTGCTGTTTGGTAGTGTGATGACATTAGATTGCAAAAGCTATTTGAGGACCGATTCAATGGGTTCACCCAATTGAGTTTATGTTCTTTTAGGGTGGGGAGGACCTATTTGTTATTGACTATTTTGGACTACATTTAGCGTTTGGTTTTGACCTTGCATTTGGGTGTTTGATGTATTTGATGAGGAAGGACCTTTAAGATGAATGGTTGGACCTTTGGTTATTAGTTTGGCATCAACAAATCCATCATTTGTGACATTTTTGTTTTGAGACTAGTATTTTCTCTTGTCATTGTTGGGTTTTGGATTTTCCTTGTTTACCTTGACTAGTCCTTTTGCAACAAGACCATTTTCAATAAGGACACCCTTCTCAAGAATTTCATCAAAGGTTTTGCAATGTTGGATTTGTAGACTACTCATCATTTCTTTGTCAAGGTTTTCAATAAACATGGTGACCAATTGTTTTTCAAGAATGTGACAAGGGAACTTGCTAACCAAACCTTGCCATCTCTGGTAGAATGAGGTAAGTGATTCTTCTTCTTCTTTTTTGGTTGTGCTCAATGTTGTAAGGGTGACATAATTTTTAATGTTGAAGGAAAAGTGATTGATGAATTTGTTAGCCAATTCACCCCATGTTCTAATTCTTGGGGGGAGATGTGCAAACCAATCTAAGGCTGGCCCTGTGAGGCTTTGCGGGAATAGTCTCATCAAATAGGTAGGGTCATATGAGACTTTCATGCATGACGTGTTAAATTCTTGATTTTTTTCTATTGGATCCCATGTCCCCTTATACTTAGGAAAAGGTGGTGTCATGAAATGAGGGGGGAAGGGTGGCATGTACAAATTTCTATTGAATGGAAAAGGGCACAATTCCTCGATGGAATAGGTCTTCTTATTGGTCCCCAATTGTATGTTTGTCATCTATTGTTGGAGGGCCTATATTTGTTGCATCAATTTATTTGCAAGAGATGGTGTTGGATTGTTTTGATTTGGTGTCATGATGTTGGTATTAAGGTCATATGTTGGATTTGAATTGGGATTGATGCTTTGTGGCGTGGGACCTTGGTTGCCATATTGATGTGTGTTGTTTTGATTTGGGATAAAATTGGAATTTAGATTTGTTCCAAAGGTCATGTTTGCATTTGGTATAGTGTTTTGGAATTGAGGTGTAGACCCTTTATTTGTTCCTTGGATTTGAAAATTTGGTCCTTGATTTGCATTTTGAAAGGAGGGTGTAGGTTCTTGACTAGCATTTTGAAATGAAGGTGTAGGTCCTTGATTGATGTTTTGAAATGAAGGTGTAGGCCCTTGATTAATGTTTTGAAATGAAGGTGTAGGTCCTTGATTAGTGTTTTGATCCAAGATCCTTCATGAGGCAATGTGAACCCTTCTAGATTTATTTGGTGGATGTTGACTTGATGAAGGTGTGCTTTGAAATTGGAATAAAGGACCTTGATTTTTGTTTTGAAGTGTGGGTATAGGACCTTGATTTGTATTTTGGAGCAAAGGTGTGGGACCTTGTGACATAGAACCTTGATTTTTTTTTTGGAAAGGGGATTTGTAAAGGTCTTACCCATGGGATTTGAGGAACTTCCAAATGTGAAACTCTGTCCTTGTGTAGTAGTATGGGTTACTTTGTTTCCAAATTTTGAGATGATTGGGATGTGTGTGGTAGTGGTAGTCATGTGTGTAGTTGTCCAAAGTGGTATGGTTGAAATTTGTTGTGAGAAGGGCATCCCTAAGGAAAATGGATTTTGGGTATCTTCTTCTACAATGGTTGAGACATCAAAGCCTTGAGGGAGTTTGACACCCTTTTTAGCTAGTACATAGAAGAATCTATTAGGGTCGACACCAAAGAGTTGATCAATCATGCTCAAAACCATTGGGTGTTGATAAGATCTTTCAATTTCTTCTGGGGTCAATTTCTTGTTGAATTCTTCTAGGCTTAGGTTGTCCAATGTGTCGGTTTGGTCTCTTTGTGATGTATATCTTTGAGGTGTGGAATGATTTGAATTTGTTCCAAGGGTGGTGTCATGAAACGGGTCACTTGAGAAATCTATGTCCTTTATTTTGGTTTGTGACCTTTTTTCGACCATGTGAGCCTTTTGCAAGTTGGAGGATAATGCAAGATGGTGATGAAACTAAGCTATATTTTTGGATTTTCTTGAATATAAGGATGCAAGGATAATGAGACTAAGGGATGCAAAAGGAAAGGTTGATTAATTTATGATCAAGGAAAATGATATGGAGACTAAATGATAACAAGGATTAAATGAAAATGAACTATGTTTTTTTGTTTTTTTGAGATAAAGGTGCAAAGTTCAATTTAGGTTCAAGGTCAAAGATTGGAAAGATGATGATAAAAGATTATGATCAAAATGATGTAATATGAATTTAAATGAGATCAAGGTAATGCAAAGGAATCCTAAAATTTCAAAAAAATGATGACAACCAAGCTAATGTAAGCCCAAGTGTCATTGACCTTTGTGATAACCAAGAGGATAATTTTGACAAGGTTGAGTCAAGGCTAGGACAAAAGATTGAGACTCAAATTTTACCAAGGTGATAATGAAAAAGATTGATAAAGTGTGGGATGAAGGTCAATGAAAAATTGCATAAGCAACCAAGTACTGTTTAAAAGATTAATGGTCTTCCTATGTTAAAAATTTGAAAGGGAGATGCAACCTAAGGTTTAAAATTGATTCATGCAATGCAAAGGATGGGGAAGGTAACCTATAATGAAATCCTAAATGGTAAGGCTAGGATAAATTGGTAAAGGATTGAAAGTCTTTAGTTTAGTAGTCAGGGTCACTATAGAAGGAATTGCTCAAATTTTAGACAAGGATTTTGAGAGTTTTTTATTATCAAGCAATTGTGGCTTTGTTTTCTGCAAATGCATCATTTTAGGTTGTGGGTTTCTAGAGTGCAGTTGCGGTTCAGGATGATTGTTGTGGCTCTATTTTTTGCAAATGCGGTTCAGTATAACAGTTGCAATTTTCCAGTGATCAATTGTGGCTCAAAATATCAATTACGGTTCAAAATAAAAGTTGCATGCCTATTTTCATCAGTTGTGGTGAAAAAATGTTGATTTTCTAGTTTGATGGTTTTGACCTAGTTTTTTGAATGAATTTTGATTGGTTTTGATGAAATTTGATTGGTAAACATAGAATAGAGTCACAAGCAGCTATTTTTTTTGGGTCAAAATGTGTAAGATGTTTAAATGTGTAAAAGACACTTGCAAACACACTTCACAACCTATGGCTTCTCAAGAAATACCACCCGTTAGATCCCCACTTAGATTTCTCCAACCACTTAAACAAGGTAGAAAACTAGAGACTTGGTGGCACTGGCTCCCCTCCATGACACTCACTTCTCGGGCTCACCAAGTCTCAATTCCCCAAAGAGGAATTTCTACCTCTACACATGCTTAGTGAAGATGCGAGGCGGCTTTAGAATGACCGTTCCTGTGCTAACAAGTGAAAGGGATTTTGGCCACTATAAAAAAGGTTCTTAGTCAATACTCGGGGACACAGCTCCCCACAAGCATCCAGTAGGCCACTTAAGGCTTTAATCACTCTACTAGGGGCTATTATACATTTTATAGTAGGTACCCTGTTTCGAGTGACACTGTATGTGTGATAGGTTGAATGTGAGCATTAGAAAACAAGCAAAAAGTAAAAGAGTGCAAATAAACACCAAAACAACCTACACCTCAAGATTAGCCTAAGTTGGAAACAACACAAAGTAAAAACAACAAAATGGAACTCTATACCTTGCAT
>VDFB02192789.1:0-53908 GCA_007258455.2 Sequoia sempervirens
TGTGGTATTTTGGCTTCAACTCCATATACCAAATTAAAAGGGGGTTGTCCAATGACTTTCTTCATAGTTGTTCTATCAACCCATAGCACAAGCTATAGCTTCTAGTCTTAATCCTTCTTGTTCTTCTCAATCACTCGCTTAATAATCTTGATAAGGCTCTTATTGCTAGACTCGGCTTTCCCATTCCCTTGGGGATGGTATGGTGATGAGTATGATATATTAATGCCATGTAATTTACATAAATCCAAGAATTCCTTAGACCTGAAACATGTAGCGTTATCAGAAACAATTCCTTCAGGGACACCAAACCTACTCAAAATATTTTTCATTAGAAAATCAATGACAAATTTGCTAGTTTCCTTCTTGGTAGAAATGGCCTCAACCCACTTCATGAAATAATCAGTTGCTAGAAGAATCCAAGCATGTCCTCCACTGGATTTTATAGACATCTCACCTATGAAGTCAATGTCGCATTGTTGAAAAGTTGCATGTGTTGATGCTGGTCTAAGGGGTAAATTTCTCGAGAATTTTAACTTATCAGTAAACCTCTAACATGCATCACATTTCTTCACATACCTATGTGCATCCTTGAAAACACTCAACCACCAAAAACATGCTCTTAATATCTTATAAGTAGTAGTCTTGGCCATGTAATGGTGTCCACAAAAACCTTTATGCATCTCAATTATAAAATCTTTTGCTTGGTCGCCATCTGCACACCTAAAAAGTACACCCTCTAGGCTTCTCCACCAGAGTTCTCCATCAATGATAACATACCTAATCGCTTGCAGCTTTAAACTTCTTTTTTCATTATTAGGCATGTCATTATGGCATTGCATGGTCTACAAATACTTCACTATCCTTTTGTAGCAGCCACATGTCTACATATCATAGATGGGAGCAACATTTTCTAGTTCAACTTCATTGATTTGATTTTCCTCCAAATTAGTTTCAGCCATAAGCTTGGCCAAACCTTGGCCCCTTACTAGTTTTATAATTTGGACATCTATGTTGAACTCTTGGATTTAGTTAATCCACCTACATCTCCTACCTATAGTTTCTTGTTGGGTGAAGATATCTTTTATTGTAGTCATTGGAACATAGGCCACGATTGTAGCCCTAGTCAAATATGTCCTAAAATTTTTAACTACCTTAACTAAGGCATAAGCTTGATTTTTAGTAGCGTCATATTTGAGCTCAATTGCTTGCAAAGATTTAAGGAAAAAGGCGATTGGTTGCTCAAAACCCTCATCATTTTTTTGTAACAACACTCTAGCTATACAGTGGAAAGAAGAAAATGTGAACAATTGAAATGGTTTGGAATAATTTGGGGTCTTCAAAATAGGTGCAACTTTAATTGCATCTTTGATAGCTTGAAAGGCTTTGAGGGGCTCTTCTGACCATGCCACTTTCTCTCCTTTCTTAAGCATCTTCAAAAATAGGCCTAACTTTCTCTGCGAAGTTAGTCACAAACCTTCTTAGAAAAATTATTTTCCTGAAGAAAGATTGAATTCCTTTAACATTCTTTGGCAATGGGATTTTATCTATGGTTGCTACTCTTTTTGGGTCAATCTTGATACCATCCTTCGAGACAATGTTCCCTAACAACTTGCCTTCTTTGAATCCAAAGGAACATTTCTTGGGGTTCAATGAAATACCATAGTCTAGAGCCCTAATGAAAATATTCTCAAGGTGTGAAAAATGATCCTCCTACCTCTTGCTATGAGCAGTAAGGTCATCCTGGTAGACAACTGGGAAAAGTCCTATGAAATCAGGAAAGGCATCCATGGCCACTTTAAAAAGTGGCTTGGCTAATCAAACTGAAAAGGAATTTCTCACATGGGTCCACCAGTTCACAGAATTATAGTAGAAATGTGGTTTTGCCATACTACTCTAATTCCCTTAAGCATTACAGTTATAACGAGGATCTATCCATCGCAGAAACAATTCCGCTTCCTATCACCTTTTACCAACATCCACTTTTATTTTTGGTAGGGAGTAATTATCTTTCAAAAGGATTACCACGATAGGTTTAAATTCCGAGACATAATTATAGAAATCCTCGTCTTTTTCTTAGAACCAAGTTAGATACCCAAAGGAGGAATTATCTTATGGTTTCAGTAATTCTTGTATCACTAAGCAGCACGGCTCACTACTTTGCATTTTGGTACTCAAGGTAGGATAGGCAGGTCTTTTTCCTAAAAGGTTTTGTGTGAAGCTTTAATAGAATTTCACGTTGGAATAGATGCTTCCTTTGTAGACGCTTTAAATCATCGTAGAACCATGGCGAACTTACATACATAGAATATATGGAAATTAACATAGTCCTTACATGTGGCTTCATCCTTTTCCCTATATACACCTTTTTAGGAGTATTTTCTATTCCCAAGTTTATTTCCTCTAAATCCTCTTTATGTGCACTTGCTTTCTTTCTATTTGACATATATGGGCCATCAAAGACCCTTTCAAGTGCAACTAATCCCTTTGGAAAAAAAAAATTCAACTAAATTATCTCATTCCCAAACAATGTCTCCTTCCTGTCGACTTCCAACACACATGAACTGAAGTCAATCTCTTGATTCTAATACTTTTCAACACAATGTAAGAATCTTAATATATCATTATCATCATCAAACACCTACCAATTATAGATCTTGTTAGGCACTGCAGGCCTTGTTTGTACCTCAATCCTCAAGACACCATCGAAGGTTTCATCATCAAGCTTGACTGCAATATTTGCCAATAGGTTTGCTCTGATATTTTGTCCTCTCTCTATCCAATCTATTCCAAAAGAATCAAATGCCTCAATAGTATCCCAAACCTCAGTCCTATACTATCTCAACCTCTTGTCTTTAGTGACAAACCTAGACCTGGCTTGGGAAAGCACTAACTCAGAATCCCCAAATACTTTTAACAATTTTATTCCATGTTTAGAGGCTAACTTCAAACCAAGAAATAAGGCCTCGTATTCAAAGACGTTATTGGTACATGCAAACTATAGCAAAAATGAGTACTTGAAAGTCTTACCTTGGGGAGAAATAAGAATGACCCCTATGGCTGAGCCTTCCTTGGAGTAGGCTCCATCAAAATACATAGTCCACAGAGAATATTCTAGTGATGTTAGCAAAACTTCATTAACAATTGGTGTAGGCTTAACTTATCCTTCTTCTTGCTCCACTTCTTTGACCTAGAAGGTATCTATGCCAGTATGTACAAAGTTAATTATTGGAGGTTCTTTGTGGCTCTTCAACATACTCAATCATATGTTGAAATCTTGATTCTCAAGCAATTTTGGCATCTTTCTAATCAATTGAGAACGTGGAAAATGACAAATCACAGTGTATACTTCTTCCCATGGAATCGTACAATTTTCTTGAAAGTAGCATTCCATATGTTGGTGGAATATCCACCACTATGACACTCATGACCAATTCCTTTTTAGGGAATGCGGCCAATCTATATGGGACTTTATAGATTACACCCATAACAGGGATCTCTCTAGAATCCATAGTATAACACTTTCCATATGTGATATCAACCTTCAAGCCCATTTCCTCCATTATCTTGATAGGCATGACATTGTTTGAAACACTCGAATCTATCATACAATTCCTTACTACTTTTCCATCAATGATCAAACTTAAAAAGAAAGGATTGACCAAATTTGGGTTTATAGTGATTGTGGTTCCCAAGTAAATTTCAAGGTTCTCATTAACTAATGTCCCTACTTTAGTATCCTTTTCTTGACCTCTACATGTTTCAAGTATATCAACCTCTTATTTTTGCTTGCTACCCCTAGTGATGCTATTAATGAGAGCTACTATTTTATTTTTATGATCATTAATCCTCATTATTTCTACAAATGGGACTATGACCCAGACTTGAGACAATACCTGGAACATATCAATGGGGGAATAACTGGGTAACTCAGGTGGCACTATTTCTTGAGGGACTACCCTATTAGCCTGCTTATTAATATTTTCAACTGTAGGCTTCAAATCTTTGGCCTTCAGATCTTGATTTGTAGTTTCAGCAGCACCCTTCACTTTGTTGCCCTTCTTGGCCCAAATTATAATTTCTTTAACTTCTTTGGGTTGGTCCCTACCATTTTGTTTCCTAGATTAACTTGTTTACCCTCTGCATTAGTCTCCTTAATAAGCATGCCTCCTATATTACCTTGGTTGCCACTCACCACCCTATTTCTCAGATAGAGATCACTTCTTGCTTGAGCTTGAGCAGCCAATGCCATTGTATATTTCTCGATCTCTTTGTTTGAAGGTCTCCTAAGAGAGATGTTATCTGACTCAAGGGTGTAAGTAGCATATTCATCTTCTCCCTCTTTATCTGATAACACTTGTTGGTGGTGCATACTTGCTTCATATCTCTGCACATCTACATCATTTTTGTTAGCATCATCACTGGAAAATTAATCACCACACTCCATGTTTGATCTAGTCATGAATATGTTTGTCATCTCATCTGGATTTGGAAGAGAATTATGATCCCCTTGATCATTTTTATTTTCTTTGAAAGATCTAGAAAATACACACTGTCGATATGAGTGATGCATCTCACACACCCCACACCATGATAATTCTTCAACAACATTTGTAGTGTTTTTACGCAAAGGATCAGGTGTAGCCTGATGGTTCTTTTGATTATTCTAAATTGGCTTCCCATTATGCCAACTAGTGTGATAAGGATAATCTTGAAGCCTGGGAGGTCTTTCATTTCACTGAAACTAGGGTTTGTCATTCTTTGCCTATTTTTGTAACACATTGAAAACTTGATCCAACTTTTCTTCTAGCGTTGCAGCTTTACTTACTTTCTCGATTTGAAATTTTGAGTTTCTTGAAATCTTAGGATCATCTCTTCTCCCAACTTTATTAGAAGCCCTTCTAATGTTGGGTATGTGTAGGATCATCATGGAAAAAATAGGCCCTTAAGTGGCAAAAAATTTAGAAAAAATAAGAGTTAGGAAACTTGATGTAAAAATTGAATAAGTTATCTATATTATTTCAAAAATATGTAAAATAGAATCATAGAAATTGAATGTAGTTTCTAAACTACTAGGTTTATTTTAAAGAAATTTCAATATAGTAGTAATTAAATTTCAGGGAAAAAATAAGTAGGTGTTTCCTAACCACCCTAACCACAATAAAATGATAATATTTTTATAATATTTTATATATAAGTAGAGGACTCATATTCTGATGTGGTGCATCTTTTTGTAATTTTTTCCTAAGTAAATAATTAATTATGAATTTTTTATTACAGATTTTAAAAAATATAAAACTCGTATGTCTAACCACCTTAACTTGGTCAAAACTTCATAAAATTCAAGTTTTATTTATTTTTAATCCTATAGAATGTGTCATAGAATGCGATGCATGTTTTAGATTAAAAAAATGAGATATTTTTTGAAAGCTATAGATGTTTTTCAATCGGCCTATCAATTAGGACTTTAGTCATAATTCAAATAGAAAATGAATAATAATTATTTATTAAATTCAAAGTAAGGCATAATTTATATTGGTGGAAAGCTGAGAATATCCTTTAACACCCTTTTCATTTCATCAATTTTGGGTTTCAAAAAAGTCGTCAATGACATGGGCATCATAACAATTACATATCATCACTTTTTGGCCCATCATTATCCTGCACATACCCTATTTTCAATATTCACAACCATCTTATAATCTTTGCTCAGGGATTTTGTATTTTAATCCCTAATAAAATAACACATCTTCGAGTCATAGGAATTGCAATATGTCACCAAAATTGCATTAGGGTTTGACCATAAATAAGCAAGTACCCTGTTCATAGACTTTTAAAATCTTGTGTTAAATTTAGTGACTAACTCATTGTTAAATTTAGTGACTAAATCTTGTGGTATTATTAAAGTCATTCAATCTAAACCTAGGGTCAGTTTGATCCCCATACTATTCTCTAAACACTTTGTAGAAAGACTCCTTTGAGTCAATACTAGCATCGGGTAACCCCCTATACCAATCCCTTGCATCTTTAGTTAGGGATTGTATGAAGTATTTCATTGCTACATCATCATCCTATAGTTCAAAATCCTCCATAAAACTTTGAAAGGCTTTCAAGTGATCTTCTCCACTGAAAGCACTATTACTAGTAAACTTAGGGAGATGCTTCTTGACATTATCCTAGACAAGATTGGGATAACAAGGAATATTAACAAAACATAGTTTCTTATATCGATCATTTTGGGTGTTCCCCTAGGATGTCTATCCCTATGAGTGTCCCTTTGCTCATCATTTTTCTTGTTTTCCATGTGATTTTCATTTTTACCTTTCCCACTTTCCTTATTACTACCATTCTTCTTTTTATATTCTTCATCATCCTCTGAATAGGAATTGCTATCTTTACTACCACCACCTCCACCACCCTTGTTTCCATTGCCTCCTCCACTAAGGGTATGTCCCCCATATTTATTTTCATGAGATCCACTATTATCCTTCCCAGAACTTGAATCCTCCAGAGTGGGTATTGACATCTTGATGAAGGAAATCTTTCTAGCCATTTCTACGTTGGTCACTTCTATTTCAGCCTTCTTTAAATCTTCTTGCAATTTTTCATTTACCAATTGCAATTTCATGAGATCAAGAGTTGAGGGTGTTGCGGATGGATTTGGGTCAACTTTGGGATTATTAAAAAGGGTTTTGGCAACTGAGGTATGGGTATTTGTACTGGTAGTAGTGTTAAATGCATTGAAAGTATTCTTATGGGAATAATCCATGGGCCTTTTCCCATGATCTATGAATGATGTTTTCTTGGGAGGATAAGATTTTTTGGTGGTAATAACAGTTGATGTATATGTACTAACAGTAGAGGTCCCCATCAGGATTATTACTTTTGGAACTTCAAGGGCAATTTGGGATGTTATCTTAGTAGCCTTTTCTTTAGTGGCTTTATGTTTAATAGTGTCTTCTCTCATCTTCTCAACTCATTCTATTTTGGCATCCCTTTCAAGCTACTTGGCTCTAATCCTATCCTCCTTTTCTTTCATAACTTGTAATCTCTTATTTTCTTCTTTCCTCGCGACTTCGCCTGAAACCTGAAAGGGTGATCCAACAATGTACTTATAACCTTCCTTCAAACAATCTCAACATACATTACACATTTGAGCAGATGCATTCTCATACCAATGACTCAACAAGTGATAAGTAGTAAAGAATTGGAAAATCCCTCACAACATTATAACTTGGTGCAGAGAATGGGCAATTAAGATGAAACCCACAAAACCATTACCATACTGAAGATGAATTTAAGTAAATGAATGGTTCTTTGATATGATCCAGCTAACCTGATAAACATGGAATTACTAGAAAAATAGAATCAGTGCATTATCCTAGGGTCATGGAATCAAATTTATAGTATAATGTAATGCAAAAAACTAAAGCATTTGATATCTATAGACTATTAAGGATTTGCATTGCAAAATCATAATCCTGACTTTCCATACAAAAAATACTCAAAGATCCTATGAAATAACTCATAAACCAGTGATTGCATTAAGAATTTTAATCAATTTCTTGAATTGAAGCAATAACACAAACACACATCCAACCAGATGAATTAGAGACCAATGAGACAATCCTTAACTATTTCATTGCTAGTTTGTGAGCATATACATAGGAGACAATTTGTATTAAAATTTCCATTTTATTAATCCTCAAATGCTATAATCGATGCAAAACATTTGAGCTAACTAAAAATACTAACTCATATCATAAGACTTAGCAGGTAATTCTATACTCATTGTATGCTTGTACTCATAAAACTTCGCTATAATTATCTGAGATCAACCAAAACTTCAAAGATCCCTTCACAATAGCCTTGAGATCCCTTTTATATGATCAAGGGAGCAAAGAAGAATTCTACTATTGGCTAATTACATTTCATTTCATTTAGAATTTTAGGTATATTTCATTTCATTTTGACCCCCACGCGGTTATCTTTACATTTTTAGGAAAATAGGGTGAAAACAAAAAAGGAAAAAACTTGCAAAAGTTGATGGAGCTCGTATCCTTATACTTAAATAATTCCACATCACTATCCCATTGGAAAAAAAGGTGCAAAGCATAAGAGAAGAGAAGAATAAAAATAAGGAAAGGATTGGCACAGTTACCATGTGCGTCTCCACATTAAGAGGATATAGATTTCCTTTATACAATTGTTTCAAAATGCTCTAATCTATATTATGTATAAGGGAAATTTAGGCATCTCGTGAGAAACCTCCAAGAATAGTAGTGCCTTCTTGCACTTTAATTCCAATTAGATTGCCTCTAAAGACACGCATAACTATGTCCCAAAGTGGGAAACCGCATTACCATTTCCCATGAACCTTCTAAGAGAAGCACATGTAAATTCAACAACAAGCAATAATAGATTCTAGAAACAAAACCAACACAGATGAATGATAAGACAAAAAACCAGAACACACAGATTTATGTGGGGAAAACCCTTTCGGGTAAAAAAACCCACCCTCCAAAGTTCGAGCCATTGTATTATTCAACAACAAAAGGTTACAATACAATTTTAGGCTCTTAGCCTTTTTCAGAGATTACATCTTGTTCATTCTAGAAACAACCTGGTAGCAAACTCTCCCCTTTACATTTCTAATCAAACCCACGTCCTGACCATGCAACCCTTCGCATTCATATTGCAATACTCCCTTGGCCACAAGATACAAGTATGACACCGCAGTTAGATCAACTATGATCTCATGATTATTTTGGCAAAGATAACTCAGCTTCACTTCTTCATAATTCTATAGAACACATCCAATGTATACATATATATATCTTATTCTTTTCAACTTCTCTATAAATCGCATTCATTTGTAATCGCTATATCACAACCTGCTGAACCACAATCTCCAGCCAAAGACCATCGCCCACCATTGCCCAACATAGATATTTTATTTCCTCACACATATAAGTTTCCCTACAAACAGCTTCATCTTCCACTTAAACGGTTGCAACGATCTCACAAAGAAAAACGGTTCATATTCCATTCTCTTATTATCCAAGACACACCACGTGAGGGGATATTCTTCCCAATCGCTGCTCAAAAGCATTCAAACAAGATTCCCGTGATGTTGTTGAGACACTAATCGTATCCTCGATGCCACAAGAATGATTAGATGATCGCCAAGAGTCTTAACTATCGGGCAAGATTATAATCGAAGCCCGCATAGTCGTGATCGAATTTCAAGATTCTCATCGGCGAGACTATCGCTATTTGCCACTTGACATCATACCAAAGTTCACAAGTCACATAGACATCAATATTCCCTTTGGTGAGACTATCGCTCTTCGCCAAGAGATTACACCGATCCCTTCAAGTCATACCAAAATGAACTACCATCGGCAAGACTTATCGCTATTTTCTAAGAGTTCTTACCAAAGTCTCAAAGTTATATCGATGTGAACACTATCGGCAAGACTTAGGCTATCGCTGATAGGTAATACTGAGCCCTCAAGTCATATCGAGCACCAAATAATCGCCAAGAGTCATACCAACAATAGAATACCACATCGCTAAGACAAACATCCATCGCTAAGACTTCATACCGAAGCCTTTATGTTATCCCAATGACTCCGAGTGTATAGTTGTCGATGAGACATCTCTTATCACTAAGACACATTCTGATAGGAGCAAGTCATACCGATTACTATATCAGCCAGACAGACCAAGGGTCATGCCGATATCAGCCAGACTTTCTACCATCACCGAGACAACATTCTGACTGTTCAAGGTTTCACCAAAGATTTAGGTTATACTGATCACCGAGACATTCCAGAAGTCACAGCGACAATTCAAGATCAACTAGCAGATCGGCTAGACATCTCAACAGTCATAGCAAGCATGCTTTCTCAGAGGTTTTAGCCTGTGAGATTGAGGTAACAATTCCAACAATCTCCCACTTGACAAACATCACATAGGCACCTCCAAAGCAACCAAAAACTAAGACCACACTAGCTCCACTAGTTTAGACCCTGCAATACTCAAGACACCCAATCAACAAGATTCCATAGATAACAATCCACCGGACAATCTGTAACAAAGACCAGGCATCCAACTGCAACTCACTGTCCAACAAATCAACTAAAATGAAAACATCACATCCTTCTAGGAAACCATATAGACCTAAAACATGCTCTCATTCTCCATCAAGAATTCAGCACCAACATCCAATATGTCCACCATTCAGGCAACAATCCTTGTCATCCTCCAACATGCCACCTATGGAAGAAAGATACAAGCCAAGGTGAGTAAGCACCAATCCAATGAACACAAGAAAAATATCCTAGTGATATCATCAACAAGATACTACTATCACTTCATTGTGCTCAGATGCTATACATAAGCAATATCAACTTCAAAGCCTCAAACATAACACAACCATGAAGTCATTCTCTAGAAACAAGAAAAAAACACTAGTTAGAGGAACAATCAGACTGACTGCTTCCATCCAACTGATAAACCCACACGACTGAAAATAGCACCCATAGCTCATGCTATTTCATCCAATCTCACATACCTAAAAGGTATCAGCATTAGTAAACTCATGCCAAACTATAACCAACTCAATAACAACAAATACAAGCTCCAAGTGCCAACCAGTCAAAGAAGACAAAACACAATAGGAACTCCCACTGCCCGAGTAATTCCAAAATTGAAAGATCAAAAACATACCAAGTCTACCAATAATAGCATAGAAAATGTAACCATGTAGTACCAAGGAAATATCCACAATGATATGCACAACCTGCAACAAACCGCTACAAGAAACATTTTTCTCACCACAAGTCTTTCCAAGTTCTCCACATGCAACAAAAGGAAAAAGGATTAAGAACCTCCATGTCATCACCCATGAACATGAGTGAAAAACACATGACCATAAACAAGTGATCACTATAGCTCCGACCAAACCTCAAACCAATGTAATGTGAAACCAAACATCCAGGAAGTAAACCAAGACCAAAGAGAGAAACTCTGCACATCATATTCCTATAGAACATCCTCCTATGTACACTTCTAATAGCTAGTTGTGTCAAGAATGATATCCTTCTCATCCCAAAAGAAAAGCCTTAACAACATCCAACCGTTCAATCACCAAGATCAAACCAAATTTAAAAACATGTAATCAACATGGATGTAAGCCTCTCAAAGAAGATCAAGCTACTTCATACCCCATTTTAGGAAATCAGCCCATACATTATCTCCTACCAATTCTCATCAGTAAATAACATAACACAAAAGCTCAAGGAGATAAAACAAGTTGTGCATCTTACACTATGAATCTTCCAAAACCATTAAATAGTAATTCAAGATCCATATCATGAAAGTGAACATAAAACACGTTTGAAAGATATAATGGGCCAAATACCTCTCAAATAAACTACTGAGAAGACCAAGAGTGGGAACGACAATACTCCTTCAAGATATATAATTCATTAAGACTAATCCAAGAGAAATCTCCTCATAGGTCTCTTATTGAACTCATGTTCAACCAAGGTGTAGGCTTCTCGGACTTTTTGCTAAAAACTTCATCAAGAGTAACAAACAACAACACTTCTCTCATAAGAGAAAAATAGACTCACCTTATTCTTCATGTATCCATGAGTACTAGCAACTAATCATCTCATGCTAAATTTCAACTGTATTACTACACTATCATGAAGTATCAGGCAAATAATCAAAGCACCCAATACACAAAGAATTACTAGACCACTGTCAAAGCTCCAATCATCTGAATCATAAACTTATCATGACATCATGATCTACATATCCCCTTAGGAGATACCATGCTTCAAGTGACTTCACCATGGTCTGTGTACAATGCATAATGCCAAACTCTAAGCACAAAACAAGAGTATACCATGACATAAAGCAAATAAACTCAAAACCAACATCACCTGTCAAGCATCACCAACACCTCAGCCAAAGACTCCAAGCATCCTCCATGGATCCAAGATGTTGCACATCTTCAAATAATGTCCATGCAAATGTGAAAGAACCCTTCTGCAGCAACAGGATCTAAAAGCTCCCCCTTGAAACATTTGCAACACTAAAGAAGACCATTCACCACCATGTGATGTTCTCATAGTCATTGCTAAAGCTCCCACTGAAACGTGACATCTGAGCTCTCCAAGCATCATGACCACTTGCTTCAGGTTCCCATAACCAACTATTCAGTACTCAAACAATATGCATCCTCTCATCTCAAAGCAACCAGCACCAATGCACAAGTGACCACACACAAGGCCATGGGGTCAAAGTCTGGCATTCAGCAATTAATCAACCTCGTGGATAAAGATAGTCCACATCCAAGTTATTCACCGCAGCTACCGGCAGCTAATCCACCAACCACATAACCTATAGATCAACACAAAACATCGAACATGCAAACCCATCATCACATTGGAAATTGCAACACTGAGATTTCAAAGAGAATAACCACAGACAATCATGACAAACACCAGAACATGCCAAATCTGATTTTCCAATCATGTCCACAATGAGCACCATAATCAAGGAACTCACAAGCACCACTACATGAATCTTGAGTGACAAATCATGTACCAACACTCCCATGCCGAGAAGAAATCACACCTCCTCAAACCATGCACAAAGCATGCATGTAGAACTGCAACTATCTCATCCAGCAACACCCCAAAAGCTAGTGTCTAGAAAATAGCTTAACCATGTAAAACCTACAAAACCACAGACCTATGCAAGTACAAATCATCCTTAGAAGGAAAATAGCAGTTTAGGAAAATCCAGGCCTCTTTCGGGCCAACTCTAAAACCAGCAACATGTACATGCATCCAAGAAGGAGAGAAAGGCTATTTCAAAGGCTTGCAAATCAACTAATGATCAACTCCATAGCCTTTATGTATTTGAGGTTAATAGGAAACAATGCCTTCCAACACCAGGAAACACCACCTAGCATAAGCACTCTCTTCCATGGCTAAGAAACAACCTAGGCTTCTCCATATCATATGGGGGCCTCTCACACACATACCCAATATGAAAGCTTTACTGCTACATAGCCACGGAGTAAGAAAATCCACCTCATACACCAAGGTTATACCGCTACCAACCAGGAGACACAAATCACAAAAAAACAACATGATCAACTCCCTTTTCTCCATCTTAACCATCCTTTAGGATGCGCGCTATCTCTGAATATCACAAGACTTCCACTAACCAAAGGATTAATAAATCAGTCCATTCCTCCAGATTTCCTCCAGCCTATACAAACTAAGAAATCTTCATAGGAGAAATACTCAGAACTGGCAACCAAAAGATGGCTTTGATACCACTTGTAAGGGAAATTTAGGGCATCTCAGAGAAACCTCCAAGAACAGTAGTGCCTTTGGTACCTTTAATTCTAATTAGATTGCCTCAAAGACACGTACAACTATGTCCTAAAGTGGAAACAGACATAGTTCATTTCCCACATTAATCCTTCTAAGAGAAGCACATGTAAATTCAACAGTAAGCAATAAAAAATTCTAGAAACAGAACCAACATAGATGAAAGATAAGACAGAAAAATAGAACACACAGATTTACGTGGGGAAAACCCTTTCGGGTGAAAAACCCCACCCTCCAAAGTTTGAACCATTGTATTATTTAGCAAAAAAAGGTTACAATAAAATTTCAGGCTCATAGCCTTTTCAGAGATTACATCTTGTTCATTGTGGATACAACCTAGTAGCAAACTCTCCCCTTTACATTTCCTGATCAATCCATCAAACCATACAATCTTCACACTATTGCAATACCCTCACACAATATACAGTGCAGATCAACAAGAAAGAGATCAACCATGATCCATGATTAGGAGAGATTTTGGCAGCATAACCCTGCCTCTCACTTCCTCTTCCACCTCTACAAAATGTCCAATGTATACATATATACATTCGTTCTCAACTACCTCTATAAATCGATTCATTTTTAACTGACAGATCACAACTGTCAAACAACAATCTCCAGCTCAACACCACCATCGACCATTGCCCAAACATAGACATTTCCATTTCCTTGCATAGAAGTTTCCTCACAAATAGTTTGTCTTCCACGTAGAAACGGTTGCAACGGTCTTATAGAAAAATGGTTCATATTCTACCTTCTCTAATTGGTCCAAGACACACCACATAGGATAGTCTTCCAATCATTCGAAAGCATTCAAATAGTATTCCCATGTCAGTGAGACACTAATCGTGTCTTCTCAATGCCACAAGAACAATTGTAGTTATCACCAAGAGTCTTCACTATCGGAAAGACATTATACCGAGTTCACAAGTCACATCGACCTCAACATTCTCATCAGCAAGACTATCGCTATTTGCCAAGACATCATACCGAAGTTCACAAGTCACATAGACATCAGTATTCCCTTCGGTGAGACTATTGCTCTTTGCCAAGAGATTACACCGAGCCCTTCAAGTCATACCGAAATGAACTACCATTGGCAAGACTTATCGCTATTCGCTAAGAGTTCTTACCGAAGTCTCCAAGTTATATCGATGTGAACACTGTCGGCAAGACTTAGGCTATCGTGAGAGGTAATACCAAGCCATCAAGTCATATCGAGCACCAAATAGTCACTAGGAGTCATATCAAGAATAGAATACCCCATCGCTAAGACTAACATCCATCGCTAAGACTTCATACCGAAGCCTTTGTGTTATCCTAATGACTCCAAGTGTATAGTTGTCAACGAGACATCTCTTATCACTAAGACACATTCTGATAGGAGCAAGTCATACCGATTACTGCATTGGCTAGACAGACCAAGGGTCATGTCGATATCAGCCAGACTTTCTACTATCGCTGAGACAACATTCTGACTATTCAAGGTTATGCTGAAGATTCAGGTTATACTGATTGTTAAGACATTCCAGAAGTCACAGCGACAGTTCAGGATCAACTAGCAGATCAGCCAGACATCTCAATAGTCACAGTGACCATGCTTTCTCAGAGGCTTCAGCTTGTGAGATTGAGGCAATAATTCCAACATATTATACTCAACCATATTTTATATCCCCCTTACCACCTTTACAACTTATTCAACATATTTTTCAAGTCATTCTTTATACTCATCTTCAGTGGGCTAATCCCTATCGAGCAATTTATGCACCTTTGTACTGTATGCATTGCATCTAGCATCAATTACCACCCTGGCTTCTTTTACAAAGGTATCCATGTCGAATTGGATTCCACTAAGAGTATCAATAACACCATTAAGAAAATTTATGTCCAACTTATTATCAACATATTGTATTTGTGGATCTGAAGCCATTTGATATTGAAGAGTTATCTCCATGATGCATACTCCATAAGTGTCACATCTTCATTAAGGATATTCAACATACCACATTCTTCCATGTTCCTAAAGGCCTTGACTTTACTTTGTAGTTGTGCTCCAATTCGTTCATTTGAACTTCTAATCTCTCCAATCAACTCAATTTCCACTATAACAACTAGAAGATTTGTTGGAGCTTCAGGAACATCCTTTATATTTGCTTGTATTTCATTCAAACTATTCAATCTCCTACTCCATCTATTCCATGTGTTTTGGAAAACCTCCTGATTATATTGGAACTTTTCAAAAGCCTCATGTATACCCTTATATGTTGACCATGCATATTCTTCTTTAGAGGCTACCTTTGCCATTCTATAGCCCAAAATCTCATCATCCATATCCTTCATGACCTTATCCATATTCTCTCGAAGCTTAATATTTTTAGACTTGGTTGTCTAAAGTTCTCTCATCATGGAAATGACCCTTGCTTTGAAGGCTTCCTTTTCCTATGGTGTGGTTTTCTTTGAAGAAGTAGGAAAAGTCTTCTGACCTACATTGACTGTAGTAGCATTTAGTCTATTGTACTCCTCAACTAATTTTTTATGCTTCTACAACAATTTCATGTACCTGGCCTAAGATATTTCTATAGTGTCTAAACTTAACATAGTTGTATGCATTGTTAACCTTGCAGCTTATGAGGCTATCATCTTTGAAGCCCTACCTATTATCAAGTCTCCTAAAAGACTAGTCAGTTCTCTGTCGAGTCTACACCTTCCAAAATCTAGTGTAAATTGGAAAATAGCCAATGCATGTAGGCTAGGGCTAAACCTTGAACCAAAAATTTTGTCATCAAAAGTTTCTTCTGACACCACTACATTTGGGTCATTTCTAATTGCATCCAAAGCAATTATTGACGAAAAATCCATCCAAGCGTTACCACCATTCCACTATCTTTGACCAATCTCCTAGCTTCCACAGGATTCATTTGTGCAATCTGCTGAATGATTTCCTCTTCAATTTTCCTTTTGACTTCATCCAATTGAGAAGGATTCACTCCCTCTTGAGCCTTTCATGTCCTATCATTTATTTCTTGTACTTTAAGTTTAGCCAAAAATTCCCTGAATTCTCTTATTGTCATAAAGGAGTCATCTTCTAGGAACTTAGCACAAGCTAATACCCTTGCATCATTATCTCTAATTTCATCATATTCCAAGGCACTAGCCTATCATCTAGGATGAACGGTTCCATTACATCCCCAATATCAGGGTGTGAGAAATTAGATTCTGGTCCATGCTTCACAGGGGTAGATTTGGTGGATGGTTGTAGCACATTTCCCTTAGCACCTTGTGCTTCATCAACACCCTCCGTATGAAACTCCCCACCGGGAACATCTCCCATATCCACATTTTGTTGTCCTTCTAATGTGGTGAGCTCCATTGGTTGATCACCCACTTTCATCAAATGCTCCTGTCGAGCTACTTGAGCCAACTACTTAGCGTGTTCCACCTTCTCTAGAAAGGTGCCATAAATGAAGTCACTAAGGACCAACTCCATATGTTTCTATTTTTCAATAATATGTTTGTAAGGGCTTCAATAGTAAGAATTCTCATGAGAAGCATTAAACTCAACCTCAATAATCTTCATCAATATCTTTCCCCTATCCATGAAAGCAGTAGGTGTTCACAAATTCCTTATTACATCTTCCCTATAATAAAATTCATGAGGCCCATATCTTGAGATTGTCCTCTTTATCTTTTCTCTATTAATATTTCCTAGGTCACACTTTCTGGAAGATACTACTTTCATTCTCAAGTTACTCAAAATTATACCAAATACCTTATACACCTCCTTTTTTTATACAACAAAATGATCAAAAGAAGAGCTTGATGCAATGATGGAGGCCTTTCAGAACAATCTTAAGTTCTCTGCATCAGAGTAGTTCATTTTCCACATTCTCTCAATGAAGGCCACCCTTTCATAAACAAATTTAGGCAAAAAATATGGTGCAACAATAGTTACATAGCATCTTATGACTGTGCAATCATTATATAAATACTTGTCTCGCCAATTGTATTCATATTCCATATCATCACTGAACTCGCTCAGCCTCAATAATGCCTAAATTGTCTTGGAAATCCTTTCAGTGGGTGCCACACCATTTGCACCATAGTGGTGTGTTTTATGACATTACAAAAAACAACATATTTTGAAGTTGAGTAATGTAAATCCCAAATTTGTGTCCACATTTGAACAAGTAGCTCATGATTCCTTTCATCCATTTTCCTTAGTTGCATGGCCTTTCCAAATATTTCTTGTCCCTAATACAATATCATATGCATCAACAATGAATAATTCTTGAATTTCAATGGTTTTCTCCTTTCCTTTAGCCTCACCAGATGATAGTGTAACTACTCTACAACTCTATGGGCATAATTAAACTATGTGTGCTTGTTCTTGTGCTGAATATCTAGAATCATAAACAATAGGGGTGAGGTTATTCTCCCATCACACTTTACTCCAAATTAATCTTTTTGCTAGCATTAGGCCTCATTCTGAAAACCTCTACAACCTTACTTTCTTTTACTTCCAGAATATTATTTCTTTATATGTCTGTAATCACCCTATTTATATTATCATATCTTTTTGCAAGATGCAACATCAAGTCCGCCTCAACAAAGACATTAGGGAAAACCAATTTTCCCAAATCATAACCCTAGACATTTTTACCAGGATGCTTCACATTTCTTCTTGTAAACACATACAAGAACAATTCCCATCCAGTCTCTGACACAACAATATCACCAATTCCCTCTATAAGGTCCTTGTAATTGGTGGTTAGGATTCCCTCCCCTGTAGCCTTTCTACCACTCACTTTGACATCTGGTGGCTATAATTTTTCCATGAAACGGGTATAATCCTTTTGCTAGCCTCTTTTCTTCTTAGGGATTTCAGATGTTGGAGGAGGATCATGGGAAACCTTCTACTTTTTCTTGTTGGGTACAGGTTTTGACGATGATGACTCGCCCAATTGGCTCATTCTAGCTTCCTCAAGGTTTTACTCAATTCGGAAAAAAACTAGGTTTGGGGTTAATACCACGTTCCTAAGGACTCTAACCCAAATTCAAAAGTAATTCTACCTAATTAAGAAATTGTGCTAACACAAGAGAAAACTAGAAGCCCTAAACAATTCTTTGAATTTAACTCAAATATTCCTCGGTTCGGTACACTAATTATTACAAAGCAATAACAACAACTAGTAGGAGACTAATGGCAACTTACCTAGGAACAAACTCCCTGCAACTCCCTCAGCTTTGGCTCTGGCTACTTTGAATTCCTCTTCAGCTCCTCGGGCATTCAACTGAGATGGAAATGTGAATTGCAAACCCTCTTTACTAAATTCAGTCAAGTACATATACCATTAATGGTGCATGAATGCTTGTGTGAGTGAAAAACTACATCTTAGGTTGGTCATTCCTATTTGAATTTAGACCATTGATGCACACAAGTGAATAATTCATCTAACGACTCACATTGCTTCTAACTCCCCATGGGGCCCTACTGGTGATTTGATGTGTACTCGATGAACTAGGGAACCAACATGTGTAATTTCCCACTATTCATGAGTATCACTCCTCACATGTTTCATTTCTTCACTAGGATATTAGCACAAGATGGCTATAAATCCAACAATGAGATATCCACCCTTGATTAAAAGTGTAAGGAAGATATTGACCAAAGATATGAGTTGTATCACTCAACGCGTGTCCCAATCTCGCTAATCAATTCCCACTCATGATAGAAAAAATCCATGTGATGGGAAGATAGTCCTTTCATCTGTGATCGTGAGTTCATATTAGGAAAGTAGAATGCAACCAACAATAACATAAGGGTCAGTAATGGGTCAAAACATTGACTGCATCGCTCATCATGAGTTACTTTCTCAAAATAAAAATAGAATACACAATGGGTGACTAACCAAAGCCAAACAATAAACAAGACATCGCTCATCACAAGTTTGAAGAAAGACTTCACATAAAAACCTGCAATGGTAAGGTGGACAATGAGAGGAAAATTTAAATGATATTGGGCCTAACAGTAACGAAGGCATTGGGGCCGGTCGATCAACGACAATCAATCACGTGGCTCGAGGGCACTTAAGTGATGGGTAAACTCACTCAACAGGTCAATGCGAAGACATAAAAAGGAAGATAATCAAGGGTAATAAAACACTTTAAACTCATAAACCCTAAACCCAGATATAAGAAGACATAAGTGACTAGTAACATGACCAAGGTGTTAATGGAACTTGAAAAATTTATGGTTTCTACCACATCCAAATTTTTCTCAACTAATACTCTATAGGCATCATGATTCTCTTTCAATTCATTTTCCCAAAGCATATTCAACTAAACTGATGACATCTCTTCAATCTTATAGAAAACAAATGCATAGATATCTTCTATAGGAAACACTCTTGGAGGGATGCAAGAGAATGCACCAATAGAATCTTCTAACACATTCCTCGTATATCTCTTCATTCTAGCTTTATTTGTATAATTCACAATCTTTGAATTATCCATCAATAAAAGTAAAATATTGTGCAAATAGGAATACCTTTGAAAATGTAGAGATGCTCTGTTTCTGGAGCCCACTTCAGCTGTTACTTTCTTTAAATTCTAAAACTCTAAATTCCCTTCCAAACTTCCTTTGCACACTTCTTCAAAAATACATAGTCCTTTAATGTTATCTGATCTTATTCCTTCCATTCCAAATGATTTTGCAATAAATATTTCAACTTGTACGTAGATTTCCTTAAAAACTATGTACACCTCCATTCATTCAAGTTATGTAGACCTAATTCTTCACACATGCAAAAAATACCTTAATCTTGTTACCACATTAAATATACTTCTATCATGATATGACATAGGTACCAATAAGGGGTTTATTAGATTTTCATTTTGAAATTGATGGGAGTATCTATACCAGAGGTTAGCACAGATAAGATTGATGAATCATTTCTCCAAATCCTTTTCGTTTCTTTTTTTGTCACTTCTAGATCAAATGCTTGATCATTCTTCTTCACTGGATAGATCTTCTTCCTTCTACTATTTCTACCAGGATGTTTTAGTTTTCTACACTTACACCAAGTAACATTATTCTTTCCAATTTCCTTTTTATCTTTATATTCATTCTTCTTTCCCTTAGAAGCATTCACATTATTTTTGTAGTCCTTTTCATTATGACCAAATTTCTTGCAAGAATGATAAATACCATTGAAGTATAAATACCTTTTTGCATCATGTCATTTTACAGGAGTTTTTCCATAATTTCTTCTTCGCTCCTTGACTTTTTTATCTTTGTACCATATCTTCTTTTTAGTGAATTTCTTTTCTTTCGAAATCTAACCTTTTTCAAACCCTAAAACACTCTTATCCCTTTCTAGTCTTTGAGAATTAATCAAGTCATCAAGCATTGTCGGGCTTATCTTAATTTTTTCTCCAAAACTCTTTGCTTTTTCCATATTAGATCTCATAATTTCTACATATAATTCAAGCTTCACGCATTCATCCATCTTCTTTTGAATTTCAATTTCTTGGTATTCTTCAATTCTTTTCTTATCATCCAATTGTTTATGTAGGCTAGTAATAATTTCTTCTAATTCAGTCAATAGATTGCATGCATTCATACATGTACTTTAGAGATTTTCAATGTGCTCATTTTCTTTTATCAACTTGTCCTTCAGGGATCCCATTTCTTCTAAAAATTTAGTAGTGACAACTTCTGAGGGAAAAAAAAATAGATTCAAATTTTGGGACCTTCCTCAAGTTGTTAGGCTTCTTCCAAGGAACAAAGCTTTGATACCAATTGTTGAACATCTAGAATACTAAGAGGGGGGGTGAATTAGTATTCCACAAACCGATAATAAAATCCCCTTAATCATTATTACTATTTTGGCACAATCAACAAGAGAGAACATAAAACCAAGTCAATGCAACACACACATGAACACTAGGATTTTTAGGTGGAAAACCTAAAATGGGAAAAAAACACAATGAGGGTTAACTCACAATATATTATATCCGGATACAAGATATTACGGGGCTCACTAACAAGACTCATTGTCCTTGAAAGGCTCATAGTCTGAATACAAAAGATGGCTCACTGCCAAGATACAATGATAGTGGCTCACTACCAAAGAATGAATTGATGGAATACACCTTTAATGTGCAGGGTTCAGTTCCACTAAAGCTCAAAATAAAAAGCAATGCATTGCTCAAAAAATATGTACTACTGATAAATCATTTAGGTTCTAATCTTCTCCTCTATTCACTTGCTCACACACACACACTCACCCTTTTCTTTTCTTGCTATCTTTCTTCTTCTTCCACCACACTTTGTTTCTCTTTCCACTTCCTTATATATATACAAATATATTTTATTCATCAATTAAGTCGAAACCATATTAGATTCAACATTTTATCTGTGTACTTCATTATGCCATGTTGGCTATTAGTCTTCATAATATATGCATTCATTGAGTCGGCCAAGACTAAAGAACACAATTCTTCAAACCAGCAAATAATCCTCAAAGAAAACACCTTCCAGATCTAAGAACACATTAATTTCCCATCATACTACTAGTAAAGATACTATCAACACAACCGTAGGATAAGAATGTTCACCTTAGTAGAATGTGGAGTCTCCCACATAGTACACCACACACAGAACAATAGTAGGATATAGAGTTGAACTCTTTCAGAGATAAAATTTTGTTCATAGACAAAAGCACATCTCAAGATCCAAGAAAAAGTATTCTGAATGAGTCAATAAAATATGGTTAGGAGATTAGAGTCATATCAGATCTTGCGATGAGTTCTAGACTCAAATACCAACATACTGATCCATCATAAAGGGGTATTTCCATCAGAGAACAACTTATGGTAAACCAAGAAAACTTCCCATATAATCATCACCATGTAGTTATTACCATGTTGACATCAATGAAAATATAGAAACAACTAGAACAACCATCCATACTTCATTCTCATGTTGCAGGATTCCAACACTTGTGAATAACCCTTACACACAATCCTTGCCTTGTTTCTTCACACTTCTCCATTCTCATTGAGTTTTTTCCTAAAAAACCCACTTAGATCCAATTATGTTCTTGTTTGCAAGTCTTGGGACAAGTTCCCAAGTCTAATTCTTCTCAATCTATAGTATTTCTTCTTCGATATCCTTTATCTAACGTTCATCTTTGCATGCCTCAATCACTATTTTAGGTTCAAATTGAGAAAGTAAACACGGATTTACCTCTTCTTCAATAGCTTTCCTTATCAATACACCTTTTCTTTTGTCTCCAATTATATGTTCTTCAAAATGATTTATCTACACATACTTAGGGGTTAGTGGCATCTTTTCCAAAGCTTCTTCCTCTTCTTCAAACTATGCTTCCTTTTCCTTAGATTTTTCTTTTTCTTTGCAATTAGGCTCATCTAATTCATATACATCTACAACCATTTCAAGTTTCAAAAATCTGCATCAACCTTGACACTTGTACTCTCAATAATCTTTCTTAGTCTCTTGTTGTACACTGATAAGATTTGCTTTTAGTAGAATATCCAAGGAAGATTCCTTCATATAACCTTGAATCAAACTTTCCCAAATTTTCATCTCTTCTAATATAGCATTTTCTTCCAAACACTCTGAAATATTTAATAGTAGGTATCCTTCCATACCATAACTCATAGGGAGTCTTTGTGTTATTTTTTGCTTGAACTCTTTTAAATGTAAATAAAAGTATGAATTAATTCTCTCTAGTGGACTTCCGGTACCTTAGCCTCTTTCATCATAGTCCTTGTAGCTTCTTGAACAATCTTTTTTTCCTTATAACCACTTCATTTTGTTGGGTAGTCCTAGGGGAAGATAAGTGCCTTTTTATACTATGATTTGTTAGTTTTATGATTAGATTAATAGTACAAAGAATTAATTCAAAATCAGACACAATAACACAGCAGATACCCTAGGAAAACCCTCCTCTTGAGGGAGAAAAACCCAAAAAAAATATCACTCTATTATATATCAATAATGGCAACAAGTCTCTTTACAATGAGGCCAATCTCAAGGCCGATATGCAGCACCTTTACAAGATGCAATGATAACAAGGAATCAACACTTCCTTGTAACTCATATCTACCCTTAAATAAATTCTCTATCTTCTCTTAATAACTCACAATATACACTTAATTGATCCGCCCTTGAATAATTTGCACTTGGAAGAGAGGAAATGCTCAAACTTAATTGATACCCAAATGGAGTGGAATCATCTTGTATTTATACTACTTGAAGGAGAGAGGTCACACCTTTTCATGCAAGGTCAGCCATCACAATTTCAATTTAATAAATACAATTTACAAGGAAGGTCGGCCAAGAATATAATTACAAAGCTGCCATATGAAGTGCCTCTTTACATTGAATAATCACATATAACTAAGGAAGTATGAAGCCCGAAGCTGCAATTACAAAAACACTCCCTCTCAATTAGGGAGAAATACTTCCAACTGCATAAGACACATCACCTCCTGTCGTGATATCTACGACAATGGCTACAACCATATGTGTACAAAAAACTATATCACCTCATCATGATATTTACCACAATGGCTACAACCATATGTGGAAAAGAAATGATATCACCTCATCATGATATCAAATATCACCTCATCCTGATATCAAATATCACCTCATCCTGATATCAAATATCACCTCATCCTGATATCAGATATCACCTCATCATGATATTAGATATCACCTCATCGTGATATCAACCATAATGGATACAACCATGTGTGGTATGTACAAGTGTTCATCACTTGTGTGATGTTGTCACCTCAACATGACTTTCACCATGGCTCTCCCAGAGGTTGAAAACACAAGTACACGAAAATCATCATGGAGTCTCTCATGTGATGTTTTCATGGAGTCACACACATGACATCCACCATGGCTCTCCTAGAGGATGGAACAAGGGCTTTCACCTCGAACTTCTCTTGCAAACAAGAATGCATTAACAAGGGATTTCACCTAGAACTTCTCTCAAAGAGAAGAACTCATTAACAAGGGATTTCACCTCAAACTTCTCTCATAGAGAAGAACTCACTAAAGAGGATCACTAATACTAAGACTCCTTCTTAGTTAGGGTTGTATTCTCCACCATACCAAGCTTATCTCAAAAGTACACAAACTTTATCTTGGAGAGAGGCTTGGTGAGAATTTTTATCATTTGCTCATCAGTGTTGATATACCTCAACTATATAGCTTTCCTCAATACCATATCTCTGATATAATGGTATTTGATCTCAACATGCTTGGTTCTGTCATGAAACATGGGATTGAAAAAAGATTCACACAACTCTATTTATCACAATGAATGATAGTAGGCTCCATTGATTGTCTAAACAATCCTGCAAGGAGCTTACAAAGCCACACTACTTCTCAAGCTGCCACACAAGCTATAATATACTCTGCCTCTATTGTACTCAATGCTACAAATGATTGCTTCCTACTGTACTAGGAAATCATAGCAGATCCCAAACTGAAGCAACATCTAGAGGTGCGCTTCCGATCAGTGACACTCCATGCCTCGAATCACACATGAACTGACTAAGTACACTCACTGCATAGCATATATCAATTCTAGTATTGACTAGATACATCAATGATCCAATCAACTACTTGTACATCATGGGATCCACAAGATCTGAACTAGTTGTACCCTCCTTTAACTTATGCAAGTTGGTCTCCATAGGCGTAGACATGGATTTGCAATCCATCATACCTCCAGTAAGAAATAAATCAACATAAAGAACCAAGATCAACTATATTACCATCTTCTTCAGGTTTAGTAGGCTCCCTCTAAATCTCCAAGTACTTGCATCAACCTTCTAACCTCTTCAACTAAGATTTCCTACAATGCTTTCCTTAGAGAAATTTTTCTAGAGCACACTTCTGATATTGCAAAGAGTTCAGAATTGTCCTCGACCTCAACCTAGATCACTCTATTCTGAATAGGTCTATGGAGCTACCAATGTCAAATCTAGATAGATTATCTTGTGCAATTATGTTCTCAACAACATAAGTGGTCTTCCAAGGACATTTATCATTAGCCTTGCAACACTACAACCTTCACTTCTTCTTAGTGAGTCACAAAACTCCCTCTTGATCCCTGCCTTAGAGATTGCAAAGAAGACTTCTAAAAGTGAACTCCCTCTAACCACCAACTCAATGCCATGGCTGCAAGTTGTACTTCACGCTTAATCATTTATTTGGTCAGCATGACTTCCTCACAAGATGCATCAAGCTTTTCATCCCTAAGCAAACTCTCATCACCTTCTTGCCCCTAGATTTGTCCTAGAAGCATTTTAGAGAGAGATTACTAATAGTTTATAATTATCCAAAGAAATATCAAGGGTAGAATCATACAAGGTTTAGGTTATAGCATAAAATACATAATAATTTATGAACAATATTAAAAATAGGAATAAATAAATCAACCTATAAAAGAAATATATTAAAAGATCAGAATGAGGGGATAAAGAAACTTATCTTTATTGGATTTTGATACAACTCTTTCTTTCATCTTTTACTCCTCTCGAGAGTGCTAAACTCAGCACAACAAAAGACAATCTACACAACTACAGATTTCTTGAATGCATTATGTAGTTAGCATGTAGAACCAACTCTCTCCAATAGTTCAAGGCTCTATCACAGTTCATGCATTAGAGAATGATATCGATATGACCAACTAATCACCATCAAAATTTCAATTCTCTTTTTATTTTAGAGTCACACTCAGAAATCTACACAACCAGCATGAAATAACATGCAATAAATGAAATCTTCAAAGGATCTTATGCTAGTGAACACAGTTCAAGAGAAACCTCTCTCTCTTTAATAATTACAAGATCCAAATAAAATATATAACTTAACAACAAAGAATGCTTATCACTTTAAATATTCTGATGGATGCAAACACTGGACATAGTAAGATACGTTGCTCTCACACTCAAACTAGTGCACAACCTTTACGGCTTGAACATAGGCCCATGACTTAGAATATAAATTTCCTAGAATCCTTTTGAGGAGAGATCTCATCCACATCTACAAATGAAGCATGTTGATTAGGCCTAGTTGGACACTCCTTTGCATAATGACCAAACTTGTCACAATGAAAATACTAGACTTTGGAGAGGTCCCACTTCTTCTTGAATGCAGGAGCACCATCAGCTCCTTTATTTATATTCCTCTTGAAGTATCCTTTCTTTCTTCCTTTTCCTTTCTCCTTTGAGGATTGAGTAGAAAGAACATGAATTTCTTCATTTGTGTAGCTTCGACCAATACCTCTCACAGCTAGCCTAGACTCTTCTTGAATAAAATCTACCCTCAAGCAATCAAACTTGGGAAGTTTTGATCTTGCACTGATTCCTTGAATTTAAGACTCCCAAGATGAAGGAATGCCATTAAGAGCCAACATGGTCAAATCCTTAACATCAACAAAATAACCAATGGTAGAGAGCTAATCTTTCAATTCAGAAATCTTCATGAAGTAAGCAATGACAGATTCTCCTTCCGCCATCTTAACATGATGAAATTGTTGCTTCAGCACAGCTGCCCAGCTTGTGTTGTTGATTTCATACATCTCCTCCAAAGACTTAAACATTTCCCTTGTCGTCTTCATCTTAGAGATGATGGGAACAATATGGTCCTTCATGGAATCAACTAATATCTTCTTCCCCTTAGTATCTTTCTTCTTCCATTGCACCTTCTCTTCCTCATCTATAGGCTCAAGGACTTTTCTCTCCATGAACTCTGCCAATTCATTCTCCTCCAAGGTGAGAATAATTCTAGATCTCTATGAAGTGAAATTTGATGCTCCCTCAATTCTATCCTCAATCTTAAGACTGTTCACCATCTTGATGAAGAGATAGAGATAGAAAATAATAGGAAAGAGAATAAAGAGTATCACTGTAAAAAAATCTGATCAAGATCTTCTTCAAACCCACTCTAATACCATGTTAGTTTTATGATCAGATAAATAGCACAGAAAATTAATTCAAAATCAGACACAATAACGCAGCAGATACCCTAGGAAAACCCTCCTCTTGAGGGATAAAAACCTAGCAACAAATATCACTCTATTATATATCAATAATGGCAACAAGTCTCTTTACAATGAGGCCAATCTGAAGGCTGATATGTAGCACCTTCACAAGATGAAATGATAACAATTAATCAACACTTCTTAGATATGACATCTTTTACGGTTAGTAGAAATATATTCATCTTTCAAATCCATGAACAAACATTCATAATCATCCCCATAATCAGATTCATCATAAAAAATAATTGCATCCTCTCTAACATAATAACTTTTCTTAATTGAATCTTACCTTTGTTCTCCTTGTTTTCTTCACTCACAACTCTATTTCGACATCTTGAAGCATAGTGAGCTATATTTTCACAACTAAAACATTTGAAATGAAACTTACCTTTGTACTTACTAGTACTCCTCATCCTTCTCACAAATTTAGCTTCCACATCATCAATATCTTTCTGATTTGGTTCTTCAATCTTCTCTATCTTTGCAGCCTTGAAAGAAATCTCAACTTTTGTACCATTATTTGGACCAAATTCTCTCATTTCAAATGTAGTTAAATAACCATACAATTGATCTCTAGAATACTCATCTAGATTTGCAAACTCCTCAACAACAACAAAATTGTGATTGTAAGCTTTAGGTAGGGTTCTAAGAACTTTCTTCACCACTTTTAATTCCTTGACTTTACCTCTAAGACCTTTGATGGAGCTGATCACTTCATCGACCCTTTGCATGTAGCTTGTAATGTTTTCATCTTTAGACATCCACATGTTCTCAAATTTGGTCTTTAAATTCTACATATTAGCTTGTTTGACCATATAATCTCCTTCATAAATACTTTCCAACTTATCCCAAATTGCTTTAAAACCATTTTTCAAATTCATAATTTTCACCAATTAAGAATTTGTAAGACTACTCAAGAGAGCATACCTTGCTTTACTATTGGTTTCATAGGCTTTGAGTTTATTTTCAATGCTCGAACCATTTCTAGGCATAGTGTATCAATCCTTTACTAATTTCTAGATGTCATATCCCATATATTCCAGAAAGCCTTTCATCCTTGTCTTCCATAATGCATAATCCATTCCATCAAACATAGGGATCTCCTTGTGTTTCCCCCACAAATCTACCTTAAGTAGTTAATCTTTCTTCTAAGGAACCCTGCTCTGATACCAATTGTTGAAATGCACAAGAAAATTGAGAGGGGGTGAATTAGTTGTAACTTAAAACTTCAAAATCCCTCATTAATATTCAGATCCACATTCATTATTTAAACCCTTAAATCTGTTACAATGAATAATTATGAAATGAAAATAAGAGAAACTAACACAACTTAACACACACAAGAGAACACTAGATTTACATGGAAAACCCAAGAAGGGAAAACCCATGGTGAGGACTAGTTCACAATATAAGTAATATTTGTTGGCATATGGCTCATGTGGACATAGTTTTTGGTTTTCTATATTGTCATTGATGGAAACTATATTCATCATTTTGGTCCACACATGCATTCAGTCATACCGGCAGTTAAAGTGGAAAACTGTGTGTTACTGGCAGAATAGGGTATCTGGTCTAGTAGCTTCACTAGATCATCATTTCGTGTTGTGGATCACTGAAATTGTTTATCAAGCACATGGAACATCTTATCATTGAATCCTATATTTTTGACCTTATGGCTATGTGGTTTTGGAGGTCCGATAGGACATTTTCTATCTATTTGCTTGTTGGATCCAACTCATTGTAAATGGTATATAACCATTGTATAAAGATAAATTATTTTTATTAGATAATTAATTATGGGTCCTAGCTAATGTGTAGCTGAATTTTTTGGATACACATTGTAATTATGTTTTTGGGCCAACTAGTTGCAAATGTTATTAAGTTTTGTTGAGCTAACCTGTGATGATTAATTCTTGGTGAGCGAGCATATTTAGATGACCGGTCACATCATTCAAAGAGGGATATGAAGATTTTGTGTGTGAATATCTAAGGTGTATTTGATCAATATCACATAGTTCACTTTTGCTTAGAGATTTTTATATATGAACTTGGGCAGATTAGAGCGGAAGTTCATTACCAGTCAACAAGACACAAGTTCAACATTAGACCTAAATCGGAACTACAATCAATAATTTATAGATGCTATCTAATTAGTTCATTTTCTTTTGGATCAACTCCAAACTATTGTAAGGGCAGTGAGCCCCATCTTCTGAGTAGTGAGCTCTAGGTAGTGAGCCTGAGTGCAAGTGCATTCTCATTTTGTAATACTTCTTTTGAGTATACTCAGACCATATTGTGGATTGGTCATCCACTGTTTTTTTTCCTTCCTGGGTTTCCACGTAAAAATCCTTGTGTTATGGTTGTGTGTTTTATTGTTTTTTGTTTCTACATATTGATTTTGGTTAAGTGTATTCAGTGGAATAAAAATTGGGTTAAAGATTTAAAATTTTCATAACACTTATTCACCCCCCTCTTAGTGTTGCTTGTTTCCAACAATTGGTATCAGAGTTGGTTCCTCTAAATAATTTTGATAGCTTAGGGAGATCTTGGAAATTCATGGATAAAAGTATTCTTCAATAGCAACTCATGGTGGCCTTGGATGATCTTGACCAATCAAAATCTGAGATCCGAGAACTACAAGAAAATATTAAAAAAGCAAAAAAATTCATCCAATCATTGAAAGATAAGATTTGTGAATCAAGGGAGAAAAGAAAAGAATTATGTGGTCAACTCAAGTAGAAGAACAAAACTAGTGATGATGAAAAAATCAGTCAGATCTTGAAAGAAAAAATAGAAGAATGTGAAAAATTTTCTCAAGAGAATGTTGTCCTGAAGCATGAGACAAACTCCATCATGATAAAGATGACTAAAGAGTTGGAGGACAGAAAGAGAAAATAAGAAAAGCTTACACAATCATTGAAAGAAAAATATAAACAATGTATTCAATTAGAGAATGAATTGGAGCAATCCAAGAACAATGAAGAAGAGCTTGAGAAACAACTTGATAATCTTAGAGATGAACTTGCTAGTACAAATGAGTTCAAGGAGAAATTCAAAGCAAGCTCGACCAAACCTGATGAGCTAATCAAAGTTCAAGGAACTGATGGTGACAAATGAGGACTTGGATATGAGGAAGGAGAAAGCTCCAGATCTGCTTAAAGGTGTTGGAATCTATGCCTCAATTCTTACTGACAAGAAACTCCTTGAAGGCAAAGTCAGTGTGACATCACGGATGTCTGGCCGACTAACTATTCTGAAGTTCTAAAATTTACATATCGCCATGACAGGGTTCATGTCTTGCCAAAGAGACTATCACTATGACTCTGAGTTTGGCATGATCTTTTGGCGATCGGAAGAACTCTAGGTGACAGTTGATCTCATTAGTGTAACTCTCAAGTTGAGGGGAGATGTCTCGGCGAAAGTCTTGAGTCTTGTCGATAGATGTCTTCGGGCCAACTTTGGAAGCTCGATGAAAGGTCATGGCGAAAGTCTCATGTCTTACCGACAGAGTGTATCCTCGTGGTGACTTTGCAGTAACTGAAAGACTTCGCTGAGAAGTCTTAGTGAAATTCATAAGTCACACCGACGGGAGAGGTCACATTGTCTTCGTGGTGACAAAAAGTTTCGCTGGGATGTCTTAGCGAATGTCATAAGTCACTCCGACAAAATTCTTCGGGTTATCTTTGGGAGCTCGGAGAAACATCTTGTCAAAGGGCTTATGTCTTGCCGACTCGGTAAGACATGATGGAGCTCAGTGAAATGACACAGCGATTGGCATGATTCTTGGCAACGGTGTGATGTTCAGTGGAAGTTCTACTTTGATGTGAGTCTCACCGAAGAGCGATAGTCATGCCGAATGGATCATGTCGGCAAGACTTGAAGTTTTCGATAGAAGGTCTTGGCGAAGACATAGTGTCTTGCCAATAGACTATTTTCCCCCTGAGACTGGTGAATTCAATATGTGTCTCACCGATAAGGGAAATCCTTGCTGATAGGATTGTTTTGGACATCGTTGGTTTTGGTATAACCTGTTACAGTTGTTATAGCATCTTTTCGACTCGTGGAAGCTATAGCGATGCCGATAGAGAAACTTTGTGGCATCAAGGAGACACTGTGAGTGTCTCACCGATATGCCAATAAAGTTGAATGCTCTTGACCAGTTTAACCATCATATGTGGAGCATCGTGGGCCAATCACAAGAAGTAGTTTTAAAACATGACGACAGTAGATTTTATGCATCAGTTGCATCGCTGGAAAAATTGCATGTAGGGAAAAATCAGGACTCGAATGGAAACTGTCTTTAGTTAGCAATGGTGGGTAAGAATGCACTATTGGAAAATCATAAATAGATTGTTTAAAGCAGATCGATTCTGTTATGAATAGGGTGATGAGTTTATCGAATTGCATGAGAGCTTTTCTAAGAGATTTTTGAATAGTGAATGGAGAAGCTACTGAGAGGAACACCAGAAAGTTTTCTTTCTAATTGTATGTAATTTTGTTACTGTAATACAAAGAGATACAGCTTGGTGTGGTGGGTTTTTTCCTGAAAGGGTTTCCCACATAAATTTTGTTGTTTCAGTTGTCTTTGTGTATTTTCTCTATTTCTGTTATTCCTTCATGTGTGTCTCAATTAGATTGTAATTTGAAAAATTAATAGCAGTGTATTACATTCTCCCCTATGGTTTAACGTTAGGAAAGTTGTTTTTGCACCTCTGCTCTCCTGACAAGTGGTATCAGAGCCTGGCCAATTGTGTTGTCCTTGTGAGTGGGTTGGGTTTTTTGTGTTAAATCCTTTTCAGTGGGAGTCTTGTAGAGGTCTATTAATTTAATTGCAAATTGAGATGGCAAGCACATCTAGTAGGATGGAAATAGAGAAATTCAATGGTAGCAATTTTGAGCTGTGGAAACTGAAAATGGAAGATATGTTAGTTGATTGAGATCTTTGGATGGTTGTGTCTAGAACAATTCCTCAAGGCATGAAACAAGAGGATTGGGACCTATCTGATAGAAAATAAAAAGGGCTGATAAGGCTCTGTTTAGTTGACTCTATTCTTCTGAACATGCATGAAGAAAAGACTGTAGCCTCTCTGTGGACAAGACTAGTTGCTATTTATCAAGGCAAGTCCTTGGTGAACAAGTTGTTCTTGAGGAAGAAGATGTACAACTTGAAGATGTAGGATGGAGTTGGTGTTGTTGATCACTTGAATGCTTTCAACATGTTGATTGCTCAATTAGCATCTATTGGTGTGAAGATAGAAGAAGAAGATTGCTGCATGCTATTGTTATGTTCTTTGCATGATTCGTGGGATCATCTGGTGATAGCTATTGGGAACTGTACAACATCCTCATTCAAGATGCAAGATGTTGTTGCTTCTCTGTTATTAGAAGAAATGAGAAGGAAATCTTCTGAGATGGAAAAGGAGGCTCTGGCTATCAGAGGTAGACCAAAGGAGAAAGGCAAGAAGAAGGACAAGAAGTCCAGATCGAAATAAGAAGGGAGATCAAAGTCTCCTGGCAAGAAGTCAAGGGTGAAGTGTTGGAACTATGGGCAACCTGGTCATGTCTGAAAGGACTGCAAGGAGGAGAAAAAGAAGAACTCTTCGGGAAATGATTCTTCTCATAGTGATGCAGATGCTTTCATTGCATCTTTGGCTACACGAGCATTAGATGATGTCTGGCTGAATGATTCTGGAGCATCTTTCCACATGACATCTCATAGAGAATGGTTCACAAAGTATGAAGAATACAATGGTGGAAAGGTGTACTTGGCAATTGATTCATCTTTGGAAATTGTTTGTCATGGAAGAGTTGAAATTCAATTCCCTGATGGAAGAGTGAAGGGAATCAATGATGTGATGCATATACCAGGTCTGGCTCGAAACCTACTTTCTATAAGTAAGCTGAATGATATTGGAGTGCAGGTCACATTCTCTGAAAATGGTTGCAAGATGACTAGAGGCTCTATGGTGCTAGCTAGGGGTACTTGAATTGGTACTCTGTACAAGCTGGATGCACAAGCTATTCAATGCAATAGTGTCTATGCAAAGTCACTTAAGGCTGCTCATGAAAAAAAGAAGGAAAACATTCTTGATGGTGTAAACTCCATGGAGATTAAACTTCCAGCAGAGAAGACTATGCTCTGGCATCATAGGCTTGGCCACATTGGTGAAAAAGGTTTAAAAACCTTGAAAACTAAAAAATTGGTAGAAGGGCTTGAAGATTGTAACCTTGAATTTGATTTTTGTGAACATTGCATATATGGAAAGCAGCACCGTGTTTCATTTTATTCCAGTCCTCACAAAACTTCTAGTTTGCTTGATTATATACATTCTAATGTGTTTGGTCCAGTGAATGTTCCTTCTTTGTCTAAATCAAGATACTATGTGTCATTTATTGATGATTTCTCAAGAAGATCATTTGTATATTTTTTGAAAAGTAAATCAAAAGTGTACAATCAGTTTAAGGAATTTAAAAACCTTGTAAAAAATTAGACTGGTAGAAAAATAAAGTGTTTAAGGACTAACAGTGGCAGTGAGTTCTATTCAGATGAATTTTAAAGGTACTGTAAAGATCATGGGATCAAAAGACATAAGACTACACCTTATACTCCATAGCAAAATGGAGTTGTTGAAAGGTTCAACAGAATGATAATGGAAAGAGCACAAAGTATGCTGAGTAGTGCTAGCCTAGAGGAGAAGTTCTGATCTGAAGTAGTCTCTACAGCATGTTACTTGGTAAATCACTCTCCAAACTCTACTCTTGTTGAGAAGACGCCTTTGGAAGCATGGTCTGGAAAGAAGCCCTCTCTGATACATATTCATGTCTTTGGCTGTGAGGCATATGCATATGTGCCATTTGAAAAAAGATCTAAGTTGGAAAACAAAGCTGTGAAGTGTATCTTTATTGGCTACAGCATTGGAATAAAAGGATACAAGCTTTGGAACCCTGATATTGAGAAGGTTTTGCACAATAGAAGCATTATCTTTCTTGAGCTGAAACCTTCTACATTGGATTTGTAGTCAGAGAAGAAATCAGAAAATGAAAAGGATGTAGCAGCAATTCCTCAGAAACCAGATAAGGAGGAATTGAAAAATCAAAATGTACCTGACACTGAGGAGAGCTCAAGCAGTTTTGAAAGTTCTGAAGATGATGAAGAACCACCTTAGCCTCAGCTTGTGAGGAGGTCAACTCATGAAAGAAAGCAACCTGAAAGGTATGGGTTTTCTTTAATAGAGTCTACTTGTGCTTATGCTTTAATTTCTAGCACTGATGAACCTAGGACTATAGAAGAGGCATTTAGAATGTCTGATTCAAACTCTTGGTTGGAAGCCATGAATGAAGAATGGCATCATTAGAAAAGAATGACACCTGGAGTTTGGTTCCATTGCCTAAAGGCAAAAAATCTGTAGGCTACAAATGGATATTCAAAAAGAAAATTGGTCTGAATGGTAGTGTAGAAAAATATAAAGCAAGGCTGGTTGCAAAAGGTTATTCCCAGGTAGAGGGAATTGACTATGGAGAAATATTTTCTCCTGTAGCTAAGCTGACATCCATTAGATTCCTTTTGTCACTTGCATTAGCATATGATTTAGAGATTGAACAGATGGATGTGAAAACAACGTTTCTTCATGGTGATCTTGAAGAAGAAATTTATATGTCCTAGCCAGAGCACTTTGTGGTAAAAGGTAAAGAAAGACTAGTTTGCAAGTTGAAGAAATCTCTGTATGGTTTAAAACTATCTCCAAGAATGTGGTACCAAAAGTTTGACATGTTTGTTTTGTCATTGGGATTTGTAAGATCAAAATGTGATCACTATGTTTATTACAAAGCTGAAAGTGATCAAATTCTTATTATTGCTATGTATGTTGATGATATGTTGTTTATAGGCAATAGTAAGCAAATGATTTCTGATCTTAAGTCTCAGTTGTTTGCAAAGTTTGAAATGAAAGATCTTGGTGCAGCAGGGTACATTCTGGGAATGGAAATAACTAGGGATAGAAAGAATAGAAAGCTTTGGCTCAGTCAGAGTAAATATGTCATGACTATTCTAGAGAGATTTTGTATGACTGAATGCAAGCAGCTAGTTGTTCCAGTTACACAAGGAACGAAGCTATCTATTGAGGATTGTCCAAAATCTTCTTTTGAGATGGAGGACATGACCAGTGTGACTTATGCAAGTGCAGTTGGTAGTCTCATGTATGCTATGGTCTGTACAAGGCCAGACATTGCTCAAGCAGTGGGAGTTCTTAGTCATTTTATGGCTAATCCGGGAAGAACACATTGGGATGTTGTGAAGAGAGTGTTTAGATATCTGAAGGGCACTTTAGACTATGCTTTGTGTTACCATGGTAACTTGGTTGAATCACAGAGAACTCTCAATATTCATGGCTATGTGGATTTTGATTGGGTAGGGGACATTGACAGTAGAAGATCCACCAGTGGATATATTCTCACAATGAATGGTGGTGCAGTGAGTTGGATGAGCAAGTGGCAAGCTGTAGTCGCTTTATCTACTACAGAGGCAGAATACATGGCAGCTACACATGCCTGTAAAGAAGCAATATGGTTAAAAAAAATTTGTTCTAACATTGGATTTAATGCAGAAAAGATTACTATCTACTGTGACAGCCAGAGTGCTATATGTTTGGCAAAGAATCCTACTTTCCATGCTAGGACGAAACATATAGATGTACAGTATCATTTTGTACGAGATATGGTGGAGGATGGGAAGGTCTCTTTGGAGAAAGTGGATACTCTAGAGAATGTTGCAGATGCATTGACAAAGCCTGTGAGCACAAACAAGTTTAGTTGGTGTGCCAATTCGATGGGCCTCTTGGTCCATAATCTTAGTAATTCTATGCTGCTCTTGAGGTGTCAGTAAGATCTTCATCAAGTGGGAGCTTGTTGGAATCTATGCCTCAATTCTTACTGACAAGAAACTCCTTGAAGGAAAAGTCAGTGTGACATCACGGATGTCTGGCCGACTAACTATTCTAAAGTTCTAAAATGTACATATCGCCATGACAGGTTCATGTCTTGCTAAAGAGACTATCGCTATGACTCTCTGAGTTCAGCATGATCTTTTGGCGATTTGAAGAACTCTGGGTGATAGTTGATCTCATCGGTGTAACTCTTGGGTTGCGGGGAGATGTCTCGGCGAAATTCTTGAGTCTTGCTGATAGATGTCTTTAGGCCAACTTTGGAAGCTTGATGAAACATCACAGCGAAAGTATCATGTCTTACCAATAGAGTGTATCCTCGTGGTGACTTCAAGGTAACTAAAAGACTTTGTTGAGAAGTCTTAGCGAAAGTCATAAGTCACACCGATGGGAGAGGTCACATTATCTTTGTAGTGACAAAAGGTTTCACTGGGATGTCTTAGCAAATGTCATAATTCACGCTGACAGAAGTCTTCAGGTTATCTTTGGGCACTCAGAGAAATGTCTTAGTGAAGGGCTTATGTCTTGCTAACTCGGTAAGACATGATGGAGCTCAGTGAAATGACATGGAAATAGGCATGAGTCTTGGTGATAGTGTGATGTTTGATGGAAGTTCTGCTTTGATGTGAGTCTCGCTGAAGAGCGATAGTCATGCCGAATGGCTCACACTAGCATGACTTGAAGTTTTCGACAGAAGGTCTTGGCAAAGACGTAGTGTCTTGCTGATAGACTGTTTGCTTGCTGATACTGGTGAATTCACTATGTTTCTCATCGATAAGGGAAATCCTTGTTGATAGGATCATTTTGGACATCGTTGGTTTTGGTATAACCTATTACAGTCGTTATAGCATCTTGCCGACTCGTGGAAGCTGTAGCAATGCCAATAGAGAAACTTTGTGGCATTGGGGAGACATTGTGAGTGTCTCACCAATATGCCAACAAATTTTAATGCTCTTGACTATTCTGACCATCCTATGTGGAGCATCGTGGGCGAATCACAGGGAGCAGTTTTAAAACATGACGATAGTAGATTTTATGCATCAGTTGCATTGCTAGAAAAACTGCATGCAGGGAAAAATCAGGACTCGAATGGAAACTTTCTTTGGTTGGCAATGGTGGGTAAGAATGCACTGTTGGAAAATTAGAAAGAGATTGTTTAAATCAGATTGATTATGTTATGAACAGGGTGATGAGTTTATCAAATTGCATGAGATTTTGAGAGAGTTTTGAACAGTGAATGGAGAAGCTACTGAGAGGAACACCAGAAAGTTGTCTTTCTGATTGTATGTAATTTTGTTATTGTAATACAAAGAGATACAGCTTGGTGTGGTGGGTTTTTTCCCGAAAGGGTTTCCCACATAAATTTTGTTGTTTCAGTTTTCTTTGTGTATTTGCTCTATTTCTGTTATTCCTTCATGTGTGTCTTAATTAGATTGTAATTTGAAAAATTAAAATCCTTGTATTGCATTCTCCCCTATTGTTTGATGTTAGGAAAATTGTTTCCACACCTCTGCTTTCCTTACAAAAAGAATCCTAAACAAGGAAAATTCAGACAAGTCAGATGAGTAAACCTAATAGAAAACTGATAAGGCAACCTAATGCTCAAAGATTTAATGGTTATTGTTATATTTGCAACAAATTTGGTCATATGGCTTCTTAGTGTAGGAGTAAGGTGAACACAAGTAGACCATCATTCTTAGGAAAATGCTTTAATTGTTACAAGTATGGTCACAAGTCAAGTGAATGCAGAACTATGATGCATAACCCTCATAGAAAAGTCAAATGCTATGCATGCAATAGATTTGGACATGTTGCTAACCAATGTAGGTCTAGACAATGTCAGTGGAACAATTGGCCTAAGTAGAGAAAGGTTGTTTGCTACAACTGCAATAAATTTGGCCACACTTCTAGATTCTATCAAAATAGAAAAGGTCTGTTAAAACAGAATAATCAACCAGATGTTAAGGGAAAAGGAAAGATCACTACTGATGAGATAAAGAAGTAGATGCAGAAGAAATGGGTGAAGAAGGAACCCTCTATAGAAGTAACAGGATCTGCACTGGAAGCCTCTTCTAGTAACACCCCTGGAAACTGATTTTAGAAGTTTACATTAGGGGGAGTTGTCAAGGAAACTCTCTAAATCCTGAGCTACAAGAGATCAGTACTATAATTTGGATAAGTCTAATAGGAAGTTGGATACAATTCAGTCATTAAGTACTAATGAAATTTATTGAGGATCCACGCAAGAATTGTCTACCCCTGAATATTAAAAGACTGAGAACCCTGCAGAATTAGGGCAAGGGCATTTATTACAAATAGTAAAGAGTTAGGTTTGATAAAAATAAAAGAACCATTTCACTCTCATTTGTCACATTGCATTCAAAAGGAAAAGGTGTGAGTGCTCTATGGTGATACTTGCTAAAGCGAAGAGATTCAAGCATAGAAGAAAATTTGTGATCAACTTCCACTCCATCTCCAAAAGGTATTTACAAGAAAAATATAAAAATTTGTGTATTCGTAATTATATGTCTACCCCTCTCTTAGTCGAAGTCAAGGATAGGTTGTGTCCTAAGTTCAAATGGCATCCATATAAATTAGTAGACATTGAGCCCTTGGGAGAATTTTCTTCAGTGTCATATGGTGTTCTACACATTGAAGATATTAGGGCTTATGTGCATGTGAACATTGAAGATCTAGGTAGTGCACAGCTATTAGAACTGTATTCTAATCATATAGTGCAAGAATATTTCTCTGTGAAACTTGAATTCAAAACCCTAGTAGACAAGAAATTTGCACAATTTGCAAAAACTCCCATATTTGAAGAGGACATGAGTGGGTTTGATACATTCTGAGTAGAGTGCATAATGAATTTATGTGGCTAGATGTCCCATTTAAGATTACCAAGGAAGTTATTTGCATAGTTACTGGCTTAAATTCTTCTGGAAAACTTCCAATATTGAAGTTGATAAAAAATGATGTTGTCACTAAAGTGATTAGCTCGCACTAGGATAAAAGGGAAATGACTGTAAGTCATATTGCCGAAATCAATGTAAGGTTTGCATCCATGATCATAGGGTATAATATTTACCATTCGAGCCAAGAAAATTTTGTATCCAACACCGCTATTTACATAGCATATGAGATGATCAAACAAAATGTGGATTATGATCTTTGTGAAGTACTCAAAGAACAACTTCTAGAGAACTTGAGGAAAATTAAGAAGGAAAAAAAGAACGTATTCAAGTTCAAGAATATGTTAATCTGCCTATACTTTTACTTCTCAGGCGAGGTACCAGGTATTGGAAAAGTTCAATGGGAAATGATGCTCCAGTAGCAGTACAAATTTGGGATATGCTATGCAGTCTTGGTGACCGACAGACTCACAACTCAATCCTATGGGGTCATTTAAAAAAAATTAAAAATTAGATGCATGCTAGAGAGAGGATCCCTGAAGCTGTAGTGGAACAGTATAAAGATTCTATATGCTTCATGGTGGACATTAATCAATGTCACATGGAAGAAGCTAATCCAAGAGCTATTTGGATCATACCTATGCATTATGAAGTGAATGAAGATATACAGAGGATGTATGCAAATCATCTACTGAATTCTCCACTAGATCCAAATGAAGAAAGGTTCGGCACCTATGCAGATAAGAGCCTTCAATTTCATTCAGAATTGAAAAATCCTAAATCAACTAAGAAGGTAAGAAAGGAAATAGAAATCATTGTAGAGCAACTAGGTCCTCCAGTTGAGAAACTGAAAGAAATAAGAAGGCAAAGAGATGAAGCCAAAGTAGCTCAAAAGAAGGAAAAGGAATCAGCAATTGGTCTGAGAACATCTGCCCCTAAATCCAGAACAACTAGGAGTTCCCCTACATCACAGCCAAATAAGGCCGAAGCCTCCAGAAGAGGAAAGAAAAAAAAAAGCTCAAGGGCATATAAAGCTACATCCTCAGATGAAGAAGAAGAGATTGACTCAGAAGAAATAGTAAGGGAATTGAAGGAAACCAAGAGTCATGTTGTCAATCTGAATAAAAGGAAGTCATTTGACAAAAGTGAAGGAGCTCAGAAGAAGTCCAAAACTGTCAAATCTAGCATGTCAGTGGAAGAATTTGAGAATGTTCTCATGGCTGACGGTAATCTCAAGCCACTTTGTGATCAATATGATTTCTTTGATGATTCTGGTAAGTTGATTCTTGAAGAATTTGTTGTCAAGAATTTGAATGTTTTCAATAAAAATCTAGTAGAAATCATGTCTGACTTGCCTACAAACCTATATAATGCTTTGGAATCAAGAAGGGTAAATGCTAGAATAGAGGAGGAAAACATGAGGAAAAAATTCCTTGCTGACCTATGCCCGGAAATGGGAATTGAAGAAATGGATTCACTTTTCCAAAAGGTCAAAAATGATTTTAGAAGCAAGTCTAGAGTCAATAAGCTCATGATTGGTGACACTGATACAGTTATGAGCGAGACCAAGTCAATTCTAGAAGAGTTCTTGTCAAAAGAAAAGTCAATATTGAAAAGGCTCAATGTCATGAGGAAGTGAATGTGGAAGAAGAAAATGAAAATGATGATAACATCGATGTATCTGATATTCTAACTTCCCCTAGTACTATAAACACTGAGACACTTGTTGTGGAGAAGGTCCAAAGTGAGATGGTAGCTAATGTGGAAGATGTGTTCGATAATGGAAAATACTTTCCAAAGGTCATTTCGGAAGCTCAATCTAAAATTGACAAGGGAAAGAGTCATGAGATCAGTCCAAAATAGGTTAGTGAACCTTTGTTAGAATAGCAGGCAAAATCAGATTTTGAGTTTGATGAGAACTCAATCAACTTATCCACCTTGTCTCCAATCCAAATGTTGAAAGTTGCCAAATTAGCTCAAGATAAATCCAATGAGAAAATATTGAAATCTCATATTGAAGATAGTGAGCTGCTGAAACTTGCATCTAATTTTTTATAGAAACTGATGCCTACCCATGTTATGGATCCATCTAGATCCCCCTCTAGTGAGTTAAAAAGATTGATAAGCTTTGTAGACTCTCATTTCAAGTCTTTGAGGTTTCAGCTTGAGTTCAAGTGAAAAAGGAATTCGAGGAATGAATTGGAAGCCTAATCAAATTAATCACCAAGGATAAGAATCTGCTAGCAACTTATATGCAGAATATCCAAGGAGCTATAACCAAAGGAGGAAATATGTACAAATCTTGCCTAATCTTGTCAAAATTCACTACGAAAAATGAGAAGAAGATAAAAGATATTGAGCAGCAACTACCTATTATTTCCAACACCTTTGATCCTTTCACCAACAGTATGAGTCAGCAAGATAGTCAAGTAATATCTTTGCTTGACTAATTACAGAATCTGAAGTTTGAGAATGAAAAATTTATTAACAGAGTAAGTGAATTCATGAAGTTGATAAGTCCAGAAATTGAGTCAATGGGAAACACTTTGAAAGAAGCAAAAATTGCTCTAACCGCTCCTAATTTGTCACATCATTCAAAGAGGGATATGAAGATTTTGTGTGTGAATATCTAAGGTGTATTTGACCAATATCATGTGTAGTTTTACTTGCGCTTAGATATTTTTATGTATGAACTTGGGCAGATCAAAGCAAAAGTTCATTACCAGTCAACAGGACACAAGTTCGACATCAGAGCTAAACCAGAACTGCAATCAAGCATTTGTAGATGCTATCTAGAATCAGTTCATTTTCTTTTGGATCAACTCCAAACTATTGTAAGGGCAGTGAGCCCCATCTTCTGAGTAGTGAGATCTAGGCAGTGAGCCTAAATGCAAGTGCATTCTCATTTTGTAATACTTCTTTCGAGTAAACTCATAACATATTGTGGATTTGCCATCCACCGTGGTTTTTCCCCTTCTAGGGTTTCCACGTAAAAATCCTTGTGTTATGGTTGTGTGGTTTTTTTTTTTTTTCTTCATATTGATTTTGGTTAAGTGTATTCAGTGGAATAAAAATCAAGTTAAAAGGTTGAAATTTTTCACAACATTGATTCACCCCCCTCTCAGTGTTGCTTGTTTCCAACAATATCAATACCGAATACAATAGGGCTCACTGTTGGATGGTTCACTACCAAAAGAATAAAGTTTCACTGCTAAAATAGAAAAGAAGATATAGAAGGAATGTTACATAGATAAAAGCATCTCAATGCAATAGAGAATCCACCACAATGACATCAACACCTTCATAGTCTTATTGAAGAATTGTACCAACCTTTTGCTCACTACATCTAGTAAAATAACACTTGAAAGCTTGAACTATACTGCTCAATTTAATATTCTACAACTCTAGACTTTGCATCATTCATGTCACATACATCTAGATCATTCATGTATCTTAACATCCTTCAACAACTCCACTCATATTTATACCATATTCAACCTTGTAACCCTCTCCAAGGTTGGCTATGCACCTCAAATGTGTAAATTCAAATTAGGTCAACATCGAAACACTTCCGTGGTGGATATAAGTGAATGTGGACCACATCAAAACTTAATTAGGACCCAAATCAACAACAACACTCAACCACATGCTACCATAAAAAATATATATCCTTTTCCTATAGTGTAAACACCAAGTCAGTTGTTACCCATGAAAACACCATTAAAATTTTAAGTACATGCTTCCTCAAAATTAAAGATGACTTGCAAAGCACACACCTTACTTGAAAATGATCTAGAATACTCCACAAACACCCTAAAATTCAATAAAATCCCTTGTAATAACTTCCACCTGAAGAATGTATAGGTGTGTACACTCAAACAACTCTACCATACATTGTTACTTAGAAAACCATCTTTCAAAGCACCAAAACTCAAACCCTATTGAATGAGGTAAACTACCAATACCATCAACACACCTTCATAATTGTAGGACTTGAAACATAATTGCAAAGAAATGCGGAACAGAAACACTTGTCCCAGATACCTCTACAATGCACAATCACACACTAGTGAACATAATTTCTTATGCATGATGATCTAGCATACCAAATATTGCATATAACACCTCTAAACACCTCTTACCAACATATTTGAATTTCATCCTAGGTAGATCTTCAACTTACAAGAAATGCGGAGAAAAACCAGAACACAACTTTATAACCCAGAACACCATTGCAACACCATGTTTCCTCTTTTATCAAATTTTCTCAAAACCACTCAGAATCCAAACACCAGAGACATATCCTCATCATCTTCAAAACTTCCACAACCATACATAGAAGCTTATCAAAGCAACACTAGAGGTTGACACTAGTACTTTACTAATGACAACATAATGCAACTAATCAAAGGCACCAATAATATCAACTGCTCACACTTGCAACCATCTTACTCATCTATAGGCATCCATGACAACATAGGCTTGTAAACATCAATGATAACACCAACTTCTCATACTTACAATAGGTAGCTCACTTCATAACTATGAATTTGACAGATGAAGCACTAGTCATAGCTTGTAAGTTTTTCCAAGAAGTGTTTAGGTTGCATGAAGTTCCTGAGAAGATCATCTTAGATAGAAATGTATGCATGATATCAAGGTTTTGGAAAACCTTCTTTTTCCATGTTTAGAACTCAAATGAATTTAAGCTTAGCTTATCATCCTAAGATAGATGGTTGGACAAAAAGGGTAAACCAATTTTTGGAGGATCTGTTGAGAATGTAGTGGATGGATCAACAATACAAGTGGGAGGATTATCTTCCACTTATAAATTTTTCTTACAAAAATTCCTATCATTTCATGCTAAAAATGGCTCCATGTGAAGCATTGTACAAAAGAAATTGTCTAATTCTTGAATAAATCAACCCAATTGCTTACAATATTTCTCTACCACCATCTCTTACGAGGATGCATAATGTATTCAATTTGTCTTATCTTAAGAAATATACACCAGGTGATAATCATGTACTTGATTGGAATGCACTATAGGTACAGGACCTAGGGGTGGTAATGATCAAGCCTCTCAAAATGCTCGAAAGGTCTAGGATCCACTTGTTTAATAGAGAGATCTCTTAGTGTAAGGTCCAATGAGACCAATATGTAGAGGGCAATGCTACATGGGAGGACTATAATGAAATTAGTCAAAAATTTCCTCATCTATTTCATGCTTTTCAAAACTGACATGAAAAACTTGATATTTTTTATGTTATGAGACACTGAATTATCAAGGAAAATGATTCTTATGGGGGAAGATATGTTACATGCCATTTTTGTTTTACCAATATACTTTTAACTGCTATGTTAAAAATACAATTTGATATTTGATGATGACATTATATTAGTTAATATTTTGATAAAATTTTATATGTAATGAAATGTATTTGAATTTTGATGATTATATGTTATTTAATAAAAATTATGATTATGTCATGATTTATAACTGCTAACTACTTGGAAGACATCACAGGCACACCGTGCGGAGAAAATCACAGACATCACAGGGCACTCACAAGCGAGTGATGTGATTTTATTCTCCACACCAATACATGTCACATCAGACTGATGAAATAAATAACAATTAGTCCATCATAAACATGTGCATAGCATTAATCAACTGAAATTAAACATCTACACTATCTCAAAGCATGTCTAAAATCAGTAATCACCATACAATGTATCATCATATCACAGAATAAATCCACTATCGCTCAAAACCAGTGATCAAAATATCCAAACAAAGCATCATAGTCTAACAGTGTGAAATCATAACAGAAGAAAGCATAAACATAAATGGAGGGGTACTACATAGTGCAATTTGGTTTCTACTAGGTGAGCCCCAAGAAAGTGAGAAACACACGCTAGGTCTCTATGTACCTATTGGATAAAAAACTAGCACCTTAAGATTTTGTTAATATAAATGACTCTTTACCCTAATAAGGTGCAATTGTTTCCAGTAGCTCTAGATGATGGTTTCTTTATCTAGGAAACAATCACCCTCTAAACTTTAGATGTACAAATCCCTTCTATGATTTTCAATAATATCTTAAGAAACTTGAAAATAAAACATATATAAGCTTTTCAATAGAAAGTGGCAAAGATAAATAAACCCAATAATGTATACTTTATGGTATTAGATATTGATAATGGATAACTTCCATGGATACTAGCACAAAGACTAGTGAATACCAAATAACAAGCAAATAAATGTGCATCAATCCAATATAACTTGACAAGAAATTGATTATGGAAACCCACATTCACACATAAATAGTATAAATGTAGAAGGATAATTTAAACACACAGATTCAACTTTCCTTAATTAAACTCCATAAAACTATACACGTACATGAATGGATAGAGGTTTCAATGCAATTTCTTATATTAAACTGAAAGATAAGTTTTTCAAAAGTTCAAAGAGAAATTATTATTTTAAATACCAAAATATATATATAAGTGGATGAGTAACCACTTCTTTCAAAGATAATTTCCCAATAATTAAATAAGATTCTTTTTTAAATGATCATAAAATAAATAGAGTAATTGAAAATCCATGATAATAGTGCTTCAGGGACTGATCCCTCAATTTCCTAACTTGCTAATGTGGCAATCCTCTTTCAGAAACCTTCGAAGTCTTTTATGATAGCTAGGTATGTGTAGGATCATGATGGGCCAAAAAGTGGTGATATGATGGGTATTTGTAGGGTATATGGATGACAACTTTTCTTTTACCAAAAATTGATGAAACGAAAAGGATTTTTAAAGGAGATTCTCAACTTTCCACCAATATAAATTATGCTTTACTTTGAATTTAATAAATAATTATTATTCATTTTCTATTTGAATTACAACTAAAGTTTCAATTGATAAGCAGATTGAAACACATCTATAGCTTTCAAATGGTATCCTATTTTTTGAATCCAAAACATGCATCACATTCTATGCTTTGCATACTATAGGATTAAAAAAATCATGAAGTTTTGACCAAGTTAAGGTGGTTAGACATACGAGTTTTTATATTTTTTAAAAGTTGTAATAAAAAATTCATAATTAATTATTTAGTTGGAAAAAATTTACAAAAAATATGCATCACATCCGAACATGAGTCCTATACTTATATCTAAAATATTATAAAAATATATTATCATTTTATTGTGGTTAAGGTGGTCAGATAGACACCTATTTATTTTTTCCTTGAAATTTAAGTACTACTACATTGAAATTTCAAATTTTTACCAAATAGATTTTTTTTTAAATAAACCTAGTAGTTTAGAAACTACATTCAATTTTCTAGAGATTCTATTCTTACATATTTTTGAAATAATATAGATAACTTATTCAAATTTTTACGTCAAGTTGCCTAACTCTAATTTTTTTAACTTTTTTGCCACTTAAGAGCTTGTTTTTTCCATGATGATCCTGCACATACCCAGCTAACATCCCTTTTTATTGGATAATTGTGATGTTTCCCACTCATAACTTCCAAACTTCCATTTCATCGTGTCCTATTTTGAGTCATCTATCATATGAGCTTACAATTTCAACTATCTGAGATAAGGTCACCTTGATTCCACTAAAAATTATCAGATTACTAGCATTGAAAGGTCAAATGTCAATGATTTCATTGATAATTTTCTTGAAATATTCTTTTAGAGTTCCAATATTCTCATATCCATTTCCTTCATCCCTTTTGAATGGTATGCCAAGTGTAACAAAATCTTTGTTTAAACACCTTTAATTGTATTACATTTTGATAGGATTTTGTTGAAATCTTGTAAACTTTGCTTTACCACCTACAATTTCCATTCAACACTTTTCTTCCAAATCATATAGCAATTGTCAGTAGTGTTGTTAATAATGTGTTCATCAGCTAGATTTTCCAATCCCACCTTCAACATTCCATTAATTTCACCTGCCATTGATCCACATCTTTTTTTTATTTCGGGCTGAGGTAATATCTTTTTCTATTTATTCCCTCAAAGAGCATGTATCCTAGAGTACTCTTTGCATCTTTGAGATAAACTAATCTCCTTTGGCCATCATATCTTTAGTCCAATCTCCTATAGATCCTCCAAACATCTTGTACTCTCGTATCTTACTCACCCATTCTTTCCCAACTACTAACATTCGATCAAAGGAAGCCTCGATTGGAGTAGTGGCTTAAGAAGCTTTATTGAAAATTGATTTCAAATAGTCAATCAAGATTCTAACCTGAATTTTTAGATCATATTTTCTTTTCCTTCCCTTATCGGTTCACTCCACCAATCTAGCCACTGTAGAAACTATGCACATCCTCATCTCTAGTAGAAGGTAACAATTTTACTCTAGTGACACTAACGTTACTGGTAGTACCATGATTTATCTATTTCTAAGAAGAATTTTGAACAACTTCTACACAGATATTCCTTGTGTCTTCATCCTCCAATAAACTAGACATGATTTTTAGCTTCTTTAGCTTTAGATTCATTTGTGTTAGTTTACTTACCATATCTTCTTCAAGGAGATCAATAATTTCCTTTTCTAAGATAATGCCTTCTCTAACTAGGATGAGGTGGAAGGTATTGTGATTGACTTCGAACTAGAGGCACCAAATAGAGTTCTTCTCAAAGGGGGAGTGTTAGAGCATCCATGTCCTAGAGAAGAAGGTGGGGTAGCATAAATCCTAAGAGACTCATGTACTTCTCTAACAGGAGATCTGTGAGAGGAAGAGGAAGAAGAAATATTAGTATGAGATGGGAGAGTAGAGACATTTACTACTCCTCTTCTTTTTCATGTATATCTTTCTCCTTGTCAAGCTGAGGCAAGTTCAGAGCATCCTCACCACAAGTTCTTTCTAATGATTCCTTCTCAGGAGGTTCATTAGCTCCACTATCTTGACTTCCAAAGGATGTTTGATGTGAATTTGGAGATGATGCCCCCTAAAGCTATGGGATGTTGACTACTTTCCCTTTAAGACTGATTATTTTGTGATCTAGTGTGAGGACATTGGCTAGTTGCCCCCTTTTAGCAATTCACTCCCATATACTTTTCAAAACAACTAAAATCCTTGCCTCAATAGTCTCAACTTCTTTACTACTCTAGTACATAGAAATGATGGGCTGAGTAGAAATATTCTTAGGAAAAATGGGATCAATTAAGTCTGATTCATCATCCTCTATGCCTCATATATCCCAATTTAGATTGAATAATCTAATCTATCTTAATGACAACCTAATCTAGCTCCTCCTCCTTACCTCATTTTCATCAACACAATCTTCTTAGTAATCTTCCAAATCGATAATATGATAAAAACTAGGGCTTAGTTGCAAGTTATTCTTCACACATTGTTTACTATCAAAAGGAAACCTATCATCATAGAATTATAGAGTATATTTGACCAATCCCTTTCAATGTCGAGGGCTTCTGGTGCAAAATTATATAAGTAAACTAAATCAATTGGAAACTACATGCCAATATTCTTTCTCCCTTGACATCTTTTGTTGACATCAACCAATTGCCTGCATAATTCTATAAAAATAAATTTATCCTTAGCATACCTAGGGAACTTTAATGGTGTACCACTAAAACCACCAATCCCAATGTATGAAAAAAATTGGAATTGTATGAAGTGGCTTCAATAACTATTAACTAACTACATGGATTTAGAGGTGATCCTTAAATAAATTCTCCCCTGAATTTCTTAAGTCACTCTCATGGTAAAAGTATTAGTGATTATTTTGTGATGATGGTAACTCTTATCCAATTTCAATTTTTCATAGTATTCAAAAATTGGGACCTCGTCTCGGGGTTTCATACTTGGTCTTAAACCTAGCCAGGATCTGGTGCTAGCAATTGCATAGATAAGATAAGAGGACATGTAGAAAGATGTGTTGATTATGAATAAAAAAAGAAAGCTATGCATTCAATCACTAATGAGTTGAGCCCAATGCAACAAACTCCTCTCAATAAGTATAATCTAGATAAAGAAATATATCCATTCTTTGAATTCATGAGCCCTCTCATTTCCACTTAGTCCATGTAGAAGTACAATTATATCCAAGATTTTATTAACAAAATGATTCCTTTGTAAACTTTAGGTAACTTATATTTTCCTCTTCTTGATGTAGCAATCCAATTCTTAGCAATTATGTTTTGATAATATCCCTTATTTTTTATAGAAATCAATCTATGAATTAGTGAAATCAAGGTCTAAATATCTTTCTCTTTCTGGAATTTTCAAATAAGAGGTGAAATGATGCAAGAGCATCCTAAGTGAAAGTGTGATCAGCATCAAGCAAAAATAGGAGTGATTTAAACTTTGAGTTTAATTTTATTTTAATAATTTTGTGTGAGAAATAAATATGACATTAAGGCCAAAATATGGAATTAAATAATTGGCCTTATTTTATTGTTGTAAAAATTGTCGTGTTGGAGATAGTTTAAGAGGAAAATTTTGAGTTTTCAAAGTTCAAAAAGGAAAAAATATTCAAATATGCCTCCTTGGGCATGGGATTTTGGGAGTTACAAGTTATCATAGCTAATTTATTGTTCCTAAACTTTTGCATGAAGAATTTGGATGTCCAAGAGCAAGTGGTTTGGCTTTTCTATTTTGGAGCTCCTATTTGTGAGGAAGTAGTTTTTTTCTTGGCCAATCATGGAGGAAGGTTACAAAAATATTCCTTTTCAAAAATTAATGAATTTTAATTCATTTTTGAAAGAATATTGTCCATTTCCAAGCATAGAAAATTGGGAGTTATAGGAAAGGTGTAAAGGAATTAATTTATATGTTTTAGTTTTTTCATTTTTGAGGGTTGTTGCAGCTAGATTTGAAGCCCGAAATTCTAAAGAATATCTTCTTGTTGGGAAAGGAAAAATAATATGTTTTTATAAGTTTTAAGAGGTATTTTTAGCAGCAAATGGATTGGAGAATCTATGGTTTATTGCAGCAGAGGTTTTCATTGAAGGTTGTAGATTATAGGAGAAAAATATTGTAAAAGAACATTGATTGAAGGAGTTATTTGTGTATTTTATTTTTTTTCCTCTTAAATAAATTTTATATCAAATTTGCAGTGGAATTAATCAACCCATATGGCTGCAAATGAATGTGTTTTCAATTGTGCTTAATTGTTTCTTTGTTATTGTAACAATTCAAGAGATCTTGAATGAGGAGTATGAGACATTTCCAATAGATTTGATTTAATTTCTAGCATTTCTTTTGTTGCATGTATGAGTTTTGAGAGTTGTGCTTCAGGGTGGGTTTTCTCCGTCCATCATTGGTATCAGAGCAAGAGTTCCTGAGTGTGCAGGTAGAGCACCAATTGGAGGTAGTTTGCACTAGGACTTGAGGGTAGAGAATGTGTGTATTTTGCTTGCAGATGAATGTGCAAGTAGTAAGCAGACATTTTCAGAGGATTTAAGGAACTAAGGTTCCCATGATTGTAAATAGACCACCAAAGGAGGAAATTTACAATATTATTGGTAAATATTGGAAGATATTTTTTTAAATAGATCAACGAATGAGGCATTTGAGAAGAGACCACAGAGATTATGAGACATGGAGGATGAGGCTATAGCTATTGTAGTGGTAGAAGAGAGTTCTTTAGGGAACACCTATGAATTTGAGAAGGATGTTTTCCTCATTCATATTGAAAGAGAATGGGATCAACTTATTGTGGGAGAAGAAAAAGTTGCAGCAGTGGAGGATACTAAGGTAAAATATATTTTTCATAAAAAAAATTATGAAGATGAATTTGATTATAATGAAGTTGTAGTAGAAGAGTGTCATTTGAAGGACATAGAAGAAACTGAAGGGAATGATTTATTGATGTGAATGGAATCAATTGAAAGAGATTGGGATGATTTAATCTCAAGTCAGACAAGGGTTGCAAAGAATGTGAGGTAAAATCAGATTTTGATGTTTTCTTTGATGAAGACTTTATTGTAGCAATAGATCAATTTGACAAAGTAGAATTTGAAGAGTGTAAAGTGAAGGTAAATGAAGAGTTTTATGATAAATCTTTGTTAGAGAAAAGTGGAGATGAAATTTTTTTGATTTGTGACTATGATTCCTAGTTAGGGAATGTAGAAAATGAGTCTCTTGATAATGGTAAAAGTAGTATTTTGAGTGAAAGAAATCAGATTTCAGTGATATTATGTCTTATAGAAGATGTTGAAATAGTAAAATTTCATGGAGGAGACATGGTAGAAGGAGATGAGACAGGTAAAAAAAAATAGAGGTAATGAAGTAAATTTGTTTTGTTGAAGGTCGAGGTATATGCTTGATTGTTAATTTAGTTGGAATATATTGGTGGGAGGTCAGATTAAAATTTTTGAAATACATGAAGGGTAGAGGAGTAAAGATGAAAGGATATAATGTTGTAAGCTTTCAAAATTTGATGAATAAGAAGATTCTAGTAGACAAAGCAATTAGGTGGATCCAAAAAAAGCATGGGTTCTACAAATGTTTCTGAGCACAACTCAAGAAACATTTATTTCTACCTTGGGTGTCTTATATAGGAGCAACCAAGGTGAAAAGGTGTGATCGATATCAACCAAAAAAAGAGTGATTTTAATTTTATTTTAATAATTTTTTATGAGAAATAAATGTGACATTAAGGCCAAAATATGGAATTAAATAATTGTTATTATTTTATTGTTGCAAAAATTATGGTGTTGGAGATAGTTTAAGAGGAAGATTTTGAGTTTTTGAAAAGGAAAAAATATTCAAATATGCCTTCTTCAGCATGGTATTCTGAGAGTTACAAGTTATAATAGCTAATTTATTGTTCGTAAACTTTTGCATGAAGAATTTGGATGCCCAAGAGCAAGTGGTTTGGATTTTTTTCTATTTTAGGGCTCTTATTTATGAGGAAGTGGATGTTTTTCTCCTGGCCAATCATGGAGGAAGGTTACAAAAAATATATTTTTCAATATTTAAATATTTTTAATTCATTTTTTAAAGAATATTGTCTATTTCCAAGCATAGAAAATTGGGCATTACAAGAAAGGTGTGAAGGAGTTAATTTATATGCTTTATTTTTGTCATTTTTGAGGGTTGTTATTGCTAGATTTGAAGCTCATCATTCTAAAGCATATCTCCTTGTTGGGAGAGGAAAGATAAATTTTTTTTGTAGGTTTGAAGAGGTATTTTCAGTAGTAAATGGATTGGAGAATCCATGGTTTATTGTAGTAGAGGTTTCAATTGAAGATTGCAGATTGTGGGAGCAAAATCTTATAAAAGAAGATTGATTGAAGGAGTTATTTGTGTATTTTTTATTTTCTTCTTCTTATCATTTTTATATCAGATTTGTAGTGGAATTAATCAGCCCATATGGCTACAAATGAGTTTTTTATCAATTGTGCTTAATTGTTGCTTTGTTATTATAACAATTCAAGAGATCTTGAATGAGGAGTATGAGACATTTCCAACATATTTGATTTAATTTCTAGCATTTATTTTGTTGCATGTATGAGTTTAAAGAGTTGTGTTTCATGGTGGGTTTTCTTCTTCCATCAGTCATATCAAAGCACAAGTTTCTGAGTATCCAGGTAGAGTGCCAATTGGAGGCAATTTGCACGACTTGAGTGTGGAGAATGTGTGGATTTTGCTTGCAAAATAATGTGCAAGCAGTAAGAAGACATTTTCAGAGGATTTGAGGAACTGAGGTTCCCATGATTTTAAATAGGCCATCAAAGGAGGCAATTTACAATAAGATTGGTAAATATTGGAAGAGATTTTTGTAAACAAATCACCGAAGGGGGCAGTTTAGAAGAGACTACAAAGATTACAAGACATCGAGGGTGAGACTACAGATATTACAATGGTAGAAGAGAGTTCTTTGGGGAACATCTATGAAGTTGAGAAGGATGATTTACTCATTCATATTGAAAGAGAATGGGATCAACTTATTGCAGGGGAAGTAAAGTTGCAGCAGTGGAGGATACTCAAGTAAATTTTATTTTTGATAAATATTTTTTATGAAGATGAATGTGATTATAATGAAGTTACAACAAAAGGATGTCCTTTGAAGAACATAGTAGAAAGTGATGGGGATGATTTATTGAAGCAAATGGAAGCGATTGAAAGATAGTGGGATGAGTTAATCTCAAGTTAGACAAAAGTTGCAATAGAAGGTGAGGTAAAATCAAATTTTGGTGTTTTATTTGATGAATACTTTAAATATTTCAGAAGTAGATCAATTTGACAAAGTTGAATTTGAAGAATGTATTTAGTGAAGGTAAATGAAGAGTTTTATGATAAATCTTTGTTAGAGAAAGGTGGAGATGAAAATATTTTGATTGTGACTATGATTCCTTGTTAAGGAAAGTAGAAAATGAGTCTCTTGATAATGGTACTACTACTATTTTGAGTGAAGGAAACCAGATTTCAGCAATGTTATGTCTTACAGAAGATGTTGAAATAGTGAAATTTCATGGTAGAGACATGGTAGAAGGAGACAAGAAAGGTAAAACAAAAATAGAGGTAATGAAGTACATTTTTTTTGTTG